>NC_033676.1:37600644-37642236 GCF_000165445.2 Microcebus murinus
GTAGCTGGGACTACAGGCAGGAGCCACCATGCCCAGCTAATTTTTTCTATATATTTTTAGTTAGCCAATTAATTTCTTTCTATTTTTAGTAGAGATGGGGTCTCACTTTTGCTCAAGCTGGTCTCGAACTCCTGAGCTCAAACAATCCTCCCGCCTCGGCCTCCCAGAGTGCTAGGATTACAGGTGTGAGCCACCACACCCGGCCCTTTTAATGTTTTTATTGCCCATTCATACATCTTTGCTTCATATGTTTTCAAACAGCTAAGTTTACATGAAATAAATTATGTTTGGGGAAGATTTTTCTGGGAGCATTTGTAGTATTGATTGAATAGAGAAGAGCCAGGAGGTAGTGAAACCAGATTAGAGATTGGGGTAAAATGATATATGCTGGAACAGTGTTGTGATACTGGCAATTAAAAATAAACAGCTATATAAATAGTGGTAGGAAGAAAGAACAGACAAGAGTTTGATGGACTGGCTATGAAAAATGAGGAAGAGAAGTCAAAGCTGGATATGAGGAAGTTTCTAAGGACCACCAATAATGGTGACACTCTTATTCGATCACTTAGAAGTCAGAGAAGGATGATAAGACTCTTTTAGACTATTTAGAGTTGTTATCTAGATTTTAAAATGAGACACAGAGAAGAAGGGAATGTGAAGATGGAGGCAGAGATTTGATTGACACATTTATAAGTCAAGGAATGCCAAGAATTGCCAGGAACTACCATAAGCTAGGAGAAAGGCATGGAAAATATTTGCACTCAGAATTTCCAAAGGAACCAACCCTGCTGACACCTTGATTTGGGACTTCTGGCTTCCACAAGTCTGAGAGAATAAATTTGTTTTTTTTTTTTTTTTGAGCCAGAGTCTCACTTTGTTGCCCAGGCTAGAGTGAGTGCCGTGGCATCAGCCTAGCTCACAGCAACCTCAAACTCCTGGGCTCAAGCAATCCTCCTGCCTCAGCCTCCCCAGTAGCTGGGACTACAGGCATGCACCACCATGCCCAGCTAATTTTTTCTATATATGTAGTAGTTGGCCAATTAATTTCTTTCTATTTATAGTAGAGATGGGGTCTCGCTCTTGCTCAGGCTGGTTTTGAACTCCTGACCTCGAGCGATCTGCCCGCCTCAGCCTCCCAGAGAGCTAGGATTACAGGCGTGAGGCACTGCGCCCGGCAAATTTCTGTTGTTTAAAAAAATAAAATAAAATGAAATGAAAATACCCTCTATTCAGCTATAAATGGACTACTGGGATTGGAGAGAGAATGTAAGATTTGTGCAACTCAGAGAGGCCTTAACATTTCACAGAAGTGATTATTGAGAAACTGACTATGTGGCAGAAGTGAGGAATCCAAGGTTGTACTAGCTAGACATGAGAGCAGGAGGAGTTCTTGGGCAGTGCTGGGTTAGGACATATATGTTATACAAATAGCACAGTCTGGATGTTGAAGGCCAGAAACTTAAACTCATTGATCCTCTCAAAGTAACCCAACTTCCTTAATTTCCCAATTTCCATAAATAAGTTTCTAAGAAGTTGATAAAATTGGTTTGGTTTTAGAGCCTCCTTTAATCTGTGTCTATTGGAAAGGGCTATAGGTATGACTGGTTTGGTTCTTTTTCTTTTTCTTTTGTTTTCTTTCTAGGTTGTATCAGAAGGGTTTGGTAGTTTTCTACAGAAGATAGGAAAAAGTCCAAATGCAAAATATCCTTCTTTATTTGTTTCAGAGAACGGAAAATTAATGGTATTGTAACTTCCAAAGGAAAACTAAATGGTAGCCCATGATGTTATCATATTACTCTGTATTTGGTTTGAATTTAAAGCTGCTATAATTGGTTCATTTTTATTTATTTATTTTACTTCTGAGTTTCATTGATTATAGTTCATTTTTAGAGATTGATTATTATTGGTTACTTATTTTTTAATATTTATGCCTATGATTTGATTTTCCTTCTAATGTGTATATCCTTCAATTTATCAGATACATTATGGTGCCAAGTGGTAACATGGGAGTGTTTGATCCAACAGAAATACACAATAGAGGGCAGCTGAAGTCACACATGAAAGAAGCCATGATCAAGCTTGGTTTCCACCTGCTCTGTTTCTTCATGTATCTTTATAGGTAAAGTTTAGCATTTTCCTAGATGCCATGTTTGTTTTTGATGGGTGAGATACTACTATACTGTGGGATTTTGCATTGATGTCTCAGAACTTTGGGGACTTATGTGAATTTCTTGGGGCTGTGGAAATTGTATGTATGTCACTGTATCAGTACCCTGTCTGACTTACAATAGATTTAGCCTGTGGTATGTAAGTTATGTGTTAGCTGTTGAAGCTATGAACATGGTTAAAATTGTCTTTGCTATTCTTTTTTTTTTTTTTTTTTGAGAGAGTCTCACTCTGTTGCCTTGACTAGAGTGCCGTGGCACACTGCAACTTCAAACTCCTGGGCTCAGGTGATCCTACTGCCTCAGCCTCCCGAGTAGCTGGGACTACAGGCATGCGCCACCATGCCCGGCTAATTTTTTCTATATATTTTTAGTTTGGATGGTATCTTTACCATCATATATGTTCTCTTATATTTGTTTTTGAAGAGACAGAAAATAAGCTGGTGTTGGTTTAGCTAAGGTTACTGTTTTAATGCTCCCCACCCCATAGGTTTTACGCTTTTGGAGAGTTAACTAGAGCAGACAGTCCCTGGGTCTTGGTAACATGAGCTTTCTTGGGACAGTGCTCTATGTACAGCCTATGTGGTCACACTTTAGGGAGTAAATGTAGGATTGGGGAGTAGTATCTTGCTTAGTAGACCCGAAGTCTTAGGATTTAAAAAGGCACAAGAGTTTCTTGAGTTCTCAGTTGTTGAACTCAAAGGAGTGGACTGAAGGGATCAAGAAGCAATTTGGGGGCAGGGTTAAGGTGTGGTTCTTTACAACTACATAAAAGGTAGGCAGTCTGTGTAACTGGTTTGCCTGGCAGCTTCATTCTTCACTGGCTGCCTCCTTTCCTTTTCTCTCTTCCCTCTCAGCTTGTCACTTTCAGTCCTTACCTTACCCTTTGGTGTCACTCATAGGTCAAGGGATCAGGATGAAATCAGTAGTCTCAGAAGATGTCCTTGTAGCACTTTTCTCTTGACTTTGGTTGCTGTTGCTTAAAAGTGGTTTTATTATCAGATCATTAGCTCTTGGTTGCAGGGATTATATGCTGCTCCTCTTTGTATCCAACACCTGCCACACCTTCATGGTACCTTGCACATAGCAGAAATGCATGGCTTGTTAAATAGAACTGAAGTTTTGAAAAAATGCTCATCATCTTTAGAGAATAGTGGAATTTATACCTTTGGTTTTTTGGTTAGGTGCTAGCCTAGTGGAATCTGGGTTCTGCCACTTACTGTGTAACCTGGGGCAAGTTTCTTTTTCTTTTTTTTTTTTGAGACAGAGTCTCACTTTGTTGCCCAGGCTAGAATGAGTGCCATGGCATCAGCCTCGCTCACAGCAACCTCAAACTCCTGGGCTCAATTGATCCTGCTGCCTCAGCCTACCGAATAGCTGGGACTACAGACATGTGCCACCATGCCCAGCTAATTTTTTGTATATATATCTTTTTAGTTGGTCAATTAATTTCTTTCTATTTTTGGTAGAGATGGGGTCTCGCTCAGGCTGGTTGCGAACTCCTGACCTCGAGCAATCCGCCCGCCTTGGCCTCCCAGAGTGCTAGGATTACAGGCGTGCGTGAGCCACCACGCCCAGCCGGGGCAAGTTTCTTAACCTCTGTTTGCCTCAATTTCTCGTCTAAAAATGGGATATAATAGTACCTGCCTCATCAGATTGTAATGTGGACTAAGTGGGATAAAGCATGTAAAACACTTAAATTTATGCTGACCTATAGTAAACCCTCAAATATCTTTCAGAAATCTTGGTTATTACCATTAATTTGTGTTGTGCATTGAATACATTTAGTATGGTTAAATTTGGACAACGAATCATTTATACCATGACTAATGTATGGTTATTTCTGTGTGTTTTAGGCTTGATCTCAGCAGAGCAAGGCTGATCCCAGTATTTGAAAGAATAGTTTTGTTATCTTTGTTTCACTGGGCCAGTTCTAGTAGAGTGGTATTTACTGGGTGACTGCTGTGGCAGACATTGTAGAAGGCAGTTGCAAATGACACAAAGGACCCGCACAGAGTCCCCACAGTGAAAGCCTGGAGCTGGTAATCGGCGTCTGGGTGCTATAGCAGAACACGAAAGCAGCAGTGCCTGGGCCCTGCTTTCGTCTCGGAGGAGCTCACACCGCGGGGCAGAGCCCGCATGTAGGGCACAGCGCGCGTGCAGGAGGACCGTGAGCTGTGAAGGAGCTAGTGCAGCTGCCCTGCGCTGAGAGCCCGGCTCCCCAAAGGAGGTGCCTTAGAGCCCAATCCTGAAGCCCGAACAGGAGTTCACTGGGTTGATGGGGGTGGGATGGTGACAGTATCTACGAAGATCTGGCTAGAGAATTCAGGGCTTTTTTCCTGGACATAGCTTAATTTAACTATAGCCCAACACTGGTTTTAGGTTGTACTCTCCCCACCCCTAGTTATTCTTTTTGTAGTGAAAAAATTAGGCTGTTGAGAGGCCTTAATATAGATATTCTTTCCTTTAGGTATAAATGATTGTCTTTTACTCAAATGAGTGTTCCTTGGTGAATCTTAGGGATGCAAGTCTGGACAGACAAGACTCTGTAGGAACATTCCCAAGGAAACACTAGTAACCTTAATTTCTTCTTTCCACAGTATGATTTTAGCTTTGATAAATGACTGAAGCTGGAGAAGCCGTGGTTGAAGTCAACATACAGCACCGTTGAGGAGCCAGAGACTACTTAACATCATTATTTGAACCGTGACCATAGCAGTATATATTTTCCTCTTTGAACAAAAAACTATTTTTGCTGTATTTTTACCATATAAAGTATTTAAAAAACATGAATTGAGTTTCTGTAGATTTCTGGTACTCAAGTTTAGTCTGAACCCCACCACTTGAAGGTGTTTTCATCATATGTATGTTGAAGATGGTTACTGTATATAGGAACAGGACTGCCATCCCAGCCTGGCATGCCAAAGAAACCAAGGACACACCTTAAAGGGAAAACTTAAGAGATGAGCAAAGCTACTCTTCAAGTCTAATGAAAAGTCAGAATACAAAACAACACTGTTAATCTGGAGAAAAGGAAAAAAGTTAATTACTCTTTTTGCTTATATTGTGGCAACTTACTGTTTAAAGATATATGGGACTGTCAGCTTTACAAGTCTTTTACAAGAATGTTAACAGAAAATGATATTTCAGTATATATGTAGCAAAGGTATATGTAAATCTTTGTAGAATTTGTGAAACCTCATAAGCCATTTGCCCAGATACAATACAATTCCTGCTTATAGAAAAGAAAAATAAATCGACAACCAAGATTTTTATCAAGAGTTTCATTTAAAAGCCACTGCCTCCACAATCACCCCCAAACCCATAAAATCCTTCTGGGTCTTGCTGATCTTGTTTTTGTATTATAATTGTTCCAATTGTATTTGATCTCTGAGATATATATATATATATACATATGTATATATATATATATATACACACACACACACACACACATATTTTTTTTTTTTTTTGAGACAGAGTCTCGCTTTGTTGCCCAGGCTAGAGTGAGTGCCGTGGCGTCAGCCTAGCTCACAGCAACCTCAGACTCCGGGGCTCAAGCAATCCTGCTGCCTCAGCCTCCCGAGTAGCTGGGACTACAGGCATGTGCCACCATGCCAGGCTAATTTTTTCTATATATATTAGTTTTTCTATATATATTAGTTGGCTAATTAATTTCTTTCTATTTATAGTAGAGACAGGGTCTCACTCTTGCTTAGGCTGGTTTTGAACTCCTGACCTCGAGCAATCCGCCCACCTCAGCCTCCCAGAGTGCTAGGATTACAGGTGTGAGCCACTGCGCCAGGCCTGATATATATTTTAATGGGTTTAGAGAGGTGATTTAGTAGAAGATGCTAATCAGATTAGAAGCAGGAATAGTCACTCATTGTCTGTGAAATTGAGCCTGTTAGTGCTCTGCTTGGTGCCAGATTAATCCTTCTATCCTTTTGCACTGACCACTTTGCGAATTGGGAGACCCAATACAAGCCATTTCATGGACATAGCAGTGTTAACCAAACTGTTCCTTGGAGTTGTATTTGTAAACTCTTGGAGTTGATGAGGCTGTTCACCTCTTTAGCTCTGTTTACCAACTCTTGCAGGGCAAGGTGAGCCTGGCAGTTTATCCTTAGTGCTAGTTTGTGCTTAAAGTTGCTATCTTAAGCATTGGCATTTAGCCATAACATGACTGTTTTATGGCAGAGCCCAAAGGGATCATTCCCTCGGTGAGACAGATTTGGGTGGCTAAACAGGGGTGTGGTCCCCCAAAGATTGAATGTTACATGTCCTTTCAGCCCGGGACTAAGTCTAGCCTTGGCAGAAGCAAGGGATCCACTAAGCTAAACTCCTTCTACAGATAGACCACGTTTCAAGGATGAAGTAGTGCCCTGGCAACACATGAAGGGAACAGCAAAGTTAACTTGGTTCTGTTGGCCTCTTTGTGGTAGTCTTATACTTCTCTCGGGCAAAGGGCCAGGAAGCTATTAACATAGAAATTAACTTTGCTTGCATCTCTTTCTTACCTCTTCCCTGAGGCACCTTCTGTTTAAAACAGTCCCTTCACTCTGCCTCCTCCCTTAATTTCCAGAGCCTCTTAATGGTCTATTCAAGCTTTTAAAGCAATGAAGCAATTGGAGAACTTAAGAACTGAGAGACAAGTTTCTTAAAGAAACTTAAAGGTGGTGTAGGACTTTTGATCAAAATGTTTATCTTATCTGGTCAGGCGCAGTGGTTCACACCTATAATCCTAGCACTCTGGGAGTCCAAGGTAGGTGGATCATTTGAGTTTGGGAGTTCGAGACCAGCCTGAGCAAGAGTGAGACCCCCGTCTCTACTAAAAATAGAAAGAAATTAATTGGCCAACTAAAAATATATCTAAAAAATTAGCTGGGCATGGTGGCGCATATCTGTAGTCCCAGCTACTCGGGAGGCTAAGGCAGGAGGATGGCTTGAGCCTAGGAGTTTGACGTTGCTGTGAGCTAGGCTGACGCCACGGCACTCTAGCCCAGGCAATAGAGTGAGACTCTGTCTCAAAAAAAAAAAAAGTTTTATCTTCTCATTCAAGTATTCTTTTTCTTTTTCTGGAGACGGTCTTGCTCTGTTCCCCAGCTAGAGTGCAGTGGTGTCATCATAGTTCTCAAACTCCTGGGCTCAAGTGATCCTCCTGCCTCAGCCTCCCAAGTAGCTGGGACTATAGGCAAGTGCCACCACACCTGGCTAATTTTTCTATTTTTTGTAATGACAGGGTCTTGCTCTTGAACTCCTGAGCTCAAGCGGCCCTCCCACCTAGGCCACCCAGAGTGCTAGGATTACAGGTATGAGCCACCACCCCTGGTCTCAAGTATTCTTAATAGGGAAAATAGAAACCTATGTAGTTAAGAGAGCTTTTGGGCTGTCAATTTGCATATTGTCAAGCATAAGTTGCTGAGGCCAAGCAAATCAGAAAGGTGCCTTGTTTATAACAGAGGTAGGGTTCTTTACTTCTGAAACATTAACTGTGGTTAGAAACAAAAACGCTTCCTTTGTATTGCTTGTCTGTGTCAAAGCTAGGAAAGGGAGTACTCTAATTTTTTGTCTTTTAGGGACTCAAGGGGGACAAGTCCATCCATTGACTTTTAAAAAGCTGTGGTTAAGATACAAAAGGTTAATTTTCCATGATTTTTATTGGAGAGTTGCAGAAGACATTAAAGATCATTTGGTCTAAGTTCCTCATCCCAAAGATAAAGAACTGAGGCTTAGAAATTGCCTGAGGTTTCATAACTGAGTATCTGGAATCCTGATGTTTAATCCAGTGTTCTTTCTCCCTTACCATTCCTCTTCTCTGTCCCTCCATAAAGGCAGTACGTAGGGGCCCGTCAGTGCAGACTACCATAAGGTGCTATGTGCATTTTGTTTTACATATAGAGGGATGGAGTTTCCCTGTGTTGCCCAGGCTGTATTCCAACTCCTGGCTAAAGGGATCCTCCAGCCTCAGCCTCCCAAATGGCTGGGATTACAAGCATGCACCACTGTGCCCGGCTGTGCATGTATTTTTTTTCTGATCGAAGAACCTGAATGTGGGCGTATTTTTATCTGTGTCGTTTTCACTTGTCTTTTTCCTTCCATTCTTTCAGTGGCAGCAGGTGCCCTGGAGAATCACTGGAACCTCAGCTGAGAGAGCTGAGGAAGCAGGCTCTAAGATGCAGCTCAGTTCATCAGAGCCTACCAGGCCCCTCAGCCGCCTTTTCGTGCCTGTCACACAGATGACAATGGAATAAAAGTCCAAATCTGCTTCCCCTGACCTGATCTTACTTTGAAGTTGAGAGTGAAGAGAGCTTCCTGTGATACTTAATCTCCTGTGGAACTTACCACTTTCTGTCTGTCTGGTATTACAGTTATTTTTTTTTTTTTTATTTCACACTAGTTTATTTAGGGGTTCCATTTTCACTCCTCAATAGATTTTACGTATTTCTCATATGCTTCTTCACTCATTAGTTCATCTAGTTCTGAAGGATTACTCAGTGTCATCTTGATCAGCCAACCATCTTCGTAACAAGATTTGTTAACAAGTCCAGGGTTTTCTGCCAGAGCTCCATTAATTTCAGTTACTTCTCCTGATAAAGGAGAATAGAGCTCACTAGCAGCTTTCACACTCTCCAAAGCACCAAACTCCTCTTGTTTGTTTAATTTTGTCCCAACTTCGGGCAGACTACAGTAAACAACATCTCCCAAAGATTCCTGTGCAAAATTGCTGATTCCCACTGTTCCAACACCATTTTCTGTTGTTACCCATTCATGTTTCTCTGTAAATTTACGCACTGAGAGCAGAGCGGGTCCCGTTCGCAGCGTCTGACAGCGCCGCGCTCAGCCGCCCCGGCCGCGGCGGTCGCCAGGCCCAGCGCAGGCTGCAGAGCACAGGTCGCGCGCTCCGCGCCGCTCGCAGCGCCATGTTCGCAGGGTCTGTTATTTTTATCCAATTTATTGTTCCTTCTAGATTGTACGCTCCTGGAGGGCAGAGTACACATACTGATATTTGTATCTTCTTTCTTCTCCTGGCACCTAACATAGTGCCTTGCACACAGAAACAACAAATGATTGGGTGTTTTTTGTGTTTTTTTTTTTGAGACAGAGTCTTGCTTTGTTGTCCAGGCTAAGTGAGTATGGCATCAGCCTAGCTCACAGCAACCTCAAACTCCTGGGCTCAAGCAATCCTCCTGCTCAGCCTCCCGAGTAGCGGACTCAGGCATGTGCCACCATGCCCAGCTAGTTTTTTATATATATTAGTGGCCATTAATTTTATTATAGTAGAGAAGGGGCTGCTCTTGCTCAGGCTGGTTTCGAACCCTGACCTCGAGCAATCTGCCCACCTCGGCCTCCCAGAGTGCTAGGATTACTTGTGTGAGCCACCGCGCCTGGCCAGAAACCACAAATGATTCTTGAATGAATGAGTTAATCAGATTGTGTTGTTCTATTGCTTTTTCAGTAAGAAGTCTGATATCCTTTAAGTCAGAGAAGAAGCAATGGAACAACATAATCAAAGCTCACCATCCTTGTTTTCAAGGCAGTCACATGATGAAATATTGAGACATGCTAAGAGAGGTTAACTACTATATTATGTCTAACTTTCGATGAATTACTTGTCCATATATTTATGAGTATATCTGTGAAAAAGTATCACTAGGGTGTATATTGTCTCAAAAATCTAAATAAGGCCGGGCGTGATGACTCAGGTCTGTAATCCTAGCACTCTAGGAGGCCGAGCGGCGGCGGATTGCTTGAGGTCAGGAGTTCGAAACAGCCTGAGCAAGGAGCCACCGTCTCTACCAAAAGCAATGGAAAGAAATTAATTGACTTAACTAAAAAAATAATATATACCATAAATATATAGCCACGCATGTGAGGCATGCCTGTAGTCCCAGGCACTCAGAGCTGAGCAGAGGATTGCTAGGCCAGAGTTGAGTTGCTGTGAGCCTAGGCTGACGCACGGCACTCACTCTAGACCGCAACAAAGTTGAGATCAGCTCAAAAAAAAAAATTAAATACGTTTCTAAAACAAGTAGCAGATAGAGAAGTAATCTGACATCTGTTGCTTTTACAGATCTTCTGCCACTTATTTCATGTATTATATTGTTTGAACCATGAGTCTCACTTTGTGCCAGTACAGGCTAGAGTGGATGCCGTGGCGTCAGCCTAGCTCACAGCAACCTCAAACTCCTGGGCTCCAAGCAACCTCCTGCCTCAGCTCCGAAGCTGGGACTACAGCCATGCCCACCATGCCAGCTATTTTTCTTATATATTAGTTGGCCAATTATTCTCTTTATCGAGAGAATGGGTCTCCGCGTCTTGCTCAGGCTGGTTTCCACTCCTGACCCAAGCAATCCTGCCCACCTCGCCTCCCCAGAGGCTATATTACAAGCATAAACAACTGCCCCGGCCTACCCCCACCTTTTCCTTGCAATTCGTTGAAGAAACTTGGTCAGTCAGCAAAGTAATCAAGTCATTTGTTGTGTTCTAATATTCTGGATTTTGCTGACTGCATCTGCTGTGATGCTTTTATTTTGAGACAGTCTCACTCTGTCGTCCAAGCTAGAGTACAGTGGTGTCATCATAGCTCACTGCAGCCTCAAAATCTTGGGCTCAAGCGATCCTCCTGCTTCAGCCTCCTGAGTAGCTTAGATTTCAGGAGTGTGCCACCAAGCCTGACTGATTTTTCTATTTTTTGTAGAAATGGGGTCTTGCTCAGGTGGGTGTATGCTAACCTTTAAACTACTCTGAAAAAAATTGTAGGGCCAGGTGCAGTGGCTCAAGCCTGTAATCCTAGCACTCTGGGAGGCTGAGGCGGGAAATCCCTTAAGCTCAGGAGTTTTAAGACCAGTCTGTTGCAGTAGCATAATCAGTGGAGTTCACTGCAGCCCTGAACTGCTGGACTCAAGTGATCTTCCTGCCTCAGACTCAAGTAGCTAGGACTACAGGTGCATGCCACTATACCTGGCTAATTAAAAAAAAATTTTTTTTGTAGAGACAGCATCTTGAACTCCTGGCCTCCTGCAATCCTCCCATCTCGGCCTCCCAAAATGTTGGGAGTACAGGTTTGAGCCACCACAGCTGGCCTAAACTAATTTTTTTTTTTGAGACAGAGTCTCAGTTTGTTGCCCAGGCTAGAGTGCGTGCCGTGGCATCAGCCTCCCTCACAGCAACCTCAAACTCCTGGGCTCAAGCGATCCTCCTGCCTCAGCCTCCCTAGTAGCTGGGACTACAGGCATGTGCCACCATGCCCGGCTGTTTTCATGTTTTCTATATATGTTAGTTGGCCAATTAATTTCTATTTATAGTAGAGACAAGGTCTCACTCTTGCTCAGGCTGGTTTTGAACTCCTGACCTCGAGCAATCCGCCCGTCTCGGCCTCCCAGAGTGCTAGGATTACAGGCGTGAGCCACGCGTCTGGCCCCAAACTAATTGTTTAGTATGTTTTTTGTAGACAACAAACTTACTGACTGGAAAGGTCTTTTCATGCAAATCCATTAATGGAGCAAAAAAGCCCATTTGAACATACTTACCTGGGAAAGATTAAGACAAGTTCATCTAGTCTTTCCCTTTTTAAACTATAGCACAAAGATGCAAAAGATACTTTGTTTTCTCTCAGTAGTGCATCTATCTGTCTCCATCTAGAGACAAGGGTCTCACTACATCACTCAGGCTGGGGTGCAATGGTATAACAGCTCACTGTAGCCTTGAATGCATGGCCTCAAGCAATCTTCCAGCCTCTGCCTCCCAAGTAGCTCAGACTATAGGCTTGTGCCACCAAGCTGAGCTAATGTTTTGTGGAGGTGGAGTTTGGCTGTGTAACCCAGACTGGTCTAGAATTCCTGGGCTCAGGCAATCCTGCCTCTGCTTCCCACGTGGTGGGATTACAGGTGTGAGCCACCTTACCTGGTTTGTCTGTTCTCTTAAAAGGACTTTTAGAACTTTTTTTTTGTTGTTGACAATAAGTCAGGTATCCCTTTTCTGAGTGCTCAGGCCACAAAATGATATTTTCCAGCTATGTAGGATGACAGAAAATTATTTGACGTTTGGAAACTTATTAGTTGGACTACAACTTCCAATTCAATGTGTAGCTCTAATAGTTTCTTAACTATATTCAAGACACATGGGGTGGAAAAACCACACAAGAGGACTTGGAATGAAGAACCTTTAGCATGTCCCTTAATTTTTACTCTAGATATGGTCGATCACCATAGCTGTCTTCAATGAGAGATCTTTCCTGAGGCTGTGAAAGAACATAAAAAAGTCCTAAATTGTATATGAAGGACTCATGTACATAAAGTCCCATCAACTTTAATATAGTGACCCAAGAAGCCACTAATCCTTACATCAGAAAGAAATTAAAGCTTGATTGAAAATTTGCTATTTGGGCCACCTGTAATCCTAGCACTTTGGGTGGCCGAGGTGGGAGGATTGCTTGAGATCAGGAGTTTGAGACCAGCCTGAGCAAGAGCAAGACCCGTTCTCTACTAAAAATAGAAAAAAATAGCCAGGCATGGTGGCATGTGCCCATAGTCCCAGCTACTTGGGAGGCTCAGGCAGGAGGATCCCTTGAGCCCAGGAGTTTGAGGTTGCTGTGAGCTAGGCTGATGCCACAGCACTCTAGCCTGGGCAACAGAGTGAGACTCTGTCTCAAAAAAAAAGAAAAAAAAAGAAAATTGGCTATTTGTCCTTTTGTTTTCCACGTTAACTATAATTATACGCTCATTTAATAATTTTAACTGCATGATTAAAATACTGTTTCATATATAGCAAACTAATAATAATCAAGTTTGAGGGAAAAGAGCCCACTGCCATAAAACCAGCAATAGACACTTAAGATTCTTGAAGTGGTGAAAGGATGATGGAATCATTTTGTTTGTTCAATTTTCCTTAACAGTTTAAAGTTTTTCTGGAAAAACATTCAAGTAGAAGTCATTAAATGATGTAATTAAATACCAATTTTTGTTTTGCTTACATGGAAGAGAATTAGGTTGTGTTGTTACAGGCATGTGCCACCATGCCCAGCTTATTTTTTCTATATAGTTTTAGTTGGCCAATTAATTTCTATTTTTAGTAGAGATGGGGTGTCACTCTTGCTCAGTCTGGTTTTGAACTCCTGACCTTGAGCGATCCTTCCACCTCAGCCTCCCAGAGTGCTAGGATTACAGGTGTGAGCCATTGTGCCAGGTCCTTAGGTTGTTTTAAAATACAATTCTGTACTCTGAGATTTGTTAAGGCTGGGAAAATATCTATGCCTGGTGCTGGGATGTGGCATGAAACTCTAAATGTTGATGAATAATCTGACCAAATTAGCTAAATCTGCCATCAAAGCATAGCTGTATTTACAGAAAACAAGTAGAAAAACTCCCTTCTCTTGCCTGTTAATCAGAAGAAGCTGCAAACCATGACTTTCCAAGCAGTACCATGGAAGCACAACTTCTCACTGCCATTATCAGTGGAGCTGCTATCATCAGCTGACTCACCATTAGTTAGCTGCCAAATACTAATTTTTCATATTTGAATTTCCTTTTATTGTACAGAACTCTACACTTGGTTTTGTACACATTCAGTGCTTTTTCCAAGGTTAACTTTAGAGAGCCATTAACACATTCAAGGAAATCTTTAGAAAACTATATAATTCTATTCATTATGAAATAGGTTTTAATTTCAAACAGGAAATACACTTTCTTTACTAATCAGCATGTCCAATGCCTAACTGCATGAATAAATTCAATAATATTTTTGAACAAAATGGGGCATGCAATTCCTTTGAAATGCAATGCTCCTAAATTTTTTCTAAATTTAACCATGACTGCACAATGGCCCTTAAAAAGATAACAGACTAAGTACTGCACAAGGGTAAACATGGAAGTCAAATCAAAGCCAGACACGGTGGCACATGTGTGGAGTCCCAGCTACTCAGGAGGCTGAGGTTGGAGGATCACTGGAGCCCAGCAGATTTCAGTCCAGCCTGGGCAATGTAATGAGACTCCATCACTAAAATAAGTAAAAATAAAAATTCAGCAAATCAATTGTTTTAGGTAAAAATAATACTATTTAAACACTCACATTAATGGATATTCAGAGATATAAGACACCAAGAAGTACTTAGTTATTCATTCTGTTTATTGGATTGAAAGAAGGAATACAAATGACTGGCTAAGTGCTGCGCACTGACATGGAAAAGGTGTATTAAAAAAAAATCCCAGTAAAGCAAATCAAAGATAATGTAGTTTCAACTGAACAGAATTTTAAAGACATTTAATATACTACACACATTTATAAAATAAAAGTCAACAAAAGGTGTTTTGTAAATAATTAGTAGAACAAGTGAAAATAAATATCAGAGATCTGAAATTTTTATACTTTAATGAAATAATAAAGCAAAGAAATTTAAACTACTAAATGTAATCTGAGAGGCAGTTAAAAAAACAAAAAAACAAAACCCCCCGAAATTTAAGAACACAATCCTTTGAAACATTTAATCAGTCCATAGCAAACAGTTATTACATACCAAAAGTTCTAAGTGTTAACTAGTTCCACCACAATGCCATGTAAATCTTGACAATTTAGAAATCTTGAGATCAACACTTAAGTTCTTTTCTTGATCTCTACAGCTTGGTTTGTAAGTACATACATGCTTTTGTGGATCTATTCCCCTCGCCACACATACATTTTCAAGGAGCCAATAACATTTTTTCCATCTGTGCCTAAAAATGTTACAATTCAGTCCAAGCACATTGACCCTGGTAATGAAAATGTTTAAAGATGGGGACACAGTATCAACCTTATAAAAATATACCAGTATTAACCAAACCTTAAACTCAGGGCACTTCACATGTGCACGGAGACCTTTAGTAAAAATGACAAGAACCTAGAACAGCTGTTTCCAGGACTTTTTATGAATTAAGTACTCTCTCCTCCAAACACCCCACACACCCACACACACACACTTTTATACTATTAGTTTCATTAAATCCAGGTTATCTGGATTAAGTAGATAGGGGATGGGTTTTATAGTTTTTGTTTTGCAACTATAGGGCAGCTACTATAACAATAGCTTAACACCACTGAAAAATTTCAATTAAGTTCACCCTGTTTTTAGAAAGTCTTAAGTGTAAATGCAAATTCACCTCTTCTTTTAAAGTTAGCAGTTCATGTTAAATCAAATATGGTTTCTCAAATGGAAATAACGTTTCAGAGAGCAACCCAAAAGGAGAGCTGCTAAAGTCTGATTGAGAAATTAAAGTAAAACTCAATCAAAATATTGATACATTTTAGAGATGGGACAAAAAGGATATTAAGAAAAATGTCTTCTTTCCTCCCCAGTCAAAAGCAGCCATTCTTCTGCTGTGAAAAAACTGACATGGATATTTCCCCTTTCAAGAGATGTACGATATATTTACCCACTGTGAGGCAGAGGTGATAGGGGCAGTTCTTGTTTGCAGGAACCAACATCCTAAAAAAGAAAATTTCAAGATGGGGAGGGGTGGGAAAGAAGGATTTTCTATTAATGTCATGGAATGCCACTCTAGAGGCAGAACACCCCTAATATTATAAAACTCACCATATAATATTACTTGTGTTTTTTCAGACCAAGAAAATATTGACAAAATTGGATTTTTTAATCTTTTGACTAGCAGGCTATTTTAATTAAAGTTAGGGAATCCCTTTTTCTTCTCCCACCCAATAAAACGGGCCAATTTGTAGGGACATTTGCAAATAAAATTTCCTCTGTTTGAACTACTTACCTGGTTTAATATAACACATTTATCTGGCCAATAAAAACAACAGAAATGTAGCTGTTATGAATACTAATAAAATACAAAACCCAAAACTGGCTGTTGTCATCCCTCCCAACACCCACTCTGATTCTTCATCACCACCCACACACCGAGCTCAGTGATCCCCAAACCCAACATTTTACCATTAAAACCAATTATTTGGAGGAAAAAGACATTTAATTTCATACTTGCTCTAGCCCTTAATCAATGTATAAGAATAACAAAAACATTTTTAAGCACATGGAAATGAGCCTACTAACCTGATTTTTGGAGCCAAAATTCTCCACTCTATTTTGATCTATGTGCAAAAAGTATTGGTACTTTTCAAATTATACGTTTGTTAGTATCTTGTGGCTGGCTTGACAGTATTCTCACTCTTAAGCCTACTACAGAGTCTACAGCACTATCAGAAGTTTTCAGTTAATACCTATGGATTAGAAAATCCTGCTATCATGTTCTTACACCATAAAATTCTAGCTTTCTTCGCTATTTCATCTTTCTAGCATAGTCACTGCATGGCAAATGTATGAAACAGACGTTTACAGCAAATTGGCACAGCAAAGTACCAGTATATATAGGAAGCTGCCAGTTAAGACAGACCTGGAAAACAAACTCACCTAGCTGCTATAGAAACCTTTGCATAGTTGTTACTCCATTTTGATAGGAGTTATGTTCTTGTAAAATGTGCCTCACTTTCACTCCACTTTTTTAAAGTGTTTTTTAACTGTATTTCAGAAGCACACTGAAAACTCAGATCTAGGGGTGGCTGGGTGAAGTAGATAGTAGAATCTGAGTGCCAAATTGCCCCTGAATGGGCACAAATCTCAGTGAATGTTACAAATGTACCATAGCACACTGTAACCAAATTTGTAAACAGCTGTGGAGTTTCTAAGCCCACATTTTGTTAGGGATGTTACTATAGAGACTGGGGTGTATTAATGGCTTCAAGGTATACATGATCACTTAAAATATGAATGGTTTTAACTGTACTGAGGTAAAGAGAAGTTGCCACTTAATTATATACAGTTACCAAGGAAGATTTTTATTCAAGCTTAAAGTAAAAAGTAATTTTAGTTAAGAAAAATGAAGTACCAGATAAATTGTAACATATAGTTATTTTAACTTAGAAGTATCAAAACAGGAATTCTTTGATTCTCTAAGTGGTGGCCTCTGCAAAAATGGAGCTTAAAGAAATCTTTTACATACCAATTTGATAAAATAATCTGCTGACCACGATCTATCATTTTCTCTTACTATGGGCTTTTTGGGAGAATGCACGCTGTTTTAAGGCCAAATGTGTTTTTCTTTCTTCTCCCCTTCCCTGACTTTCCCCTTTCTGCTTGCTGCCATCCCGTAAACCCCCCCCCCCCCAATGGAAGAATTTGATATCCAAGCCTTTCTCTTCTTTGTGGATCCTGAAGGAGTCTACTCATGATAATATTATAGACTTGGCTAGGCCTAAAGGGGAACTTGGTACATGACTTTTTCTTCACTACAACCTTGTTTTGGGAGTATCTCCACTCCTCTCCCCAACGTAACAGCTGTGGTCACCCTATTTATCCTCTACTGAAAAAGGGAGGGGATTTCAAGGGAGACTATGTTGTATTCAGCTGTTATGGGGTTAAAAAGCACAATGTGAACATCAGGCTTTTGGCTTATTTTAAGTGTGAAATCCTCAAAATTAAAAGTGCTTTTCCATGAAGGAAACCTTTCCTTTAACTAAAAGGGGAGGGGAGAGGAAAAGACTACTCACAGCACCAGTTTAGAATGAGGTTCAATATGGCAATATCTGAAAGACTGAGAAGCAATATTCTTTAAATTTATGTATCTTATATGTCAAAATATTAAGGGCAATTAAGAAAATGACTATGAGGTTTCAATCCCAGTTTAAGTATGTTTTTGTAACCTGCTGAATTCTTCTAACAATTTCAATTACACTATAAACTTCCAAAGTGGTTTTATCTGCCAATTTCTACTGTCTTGCTAGATCACACCAAAATGGCTTCCCACGTTGAGAACGCCTTGGGATAAGCTTCACTGAAAACAAACTGGCTACTAATCGCTCACGGTAAATTTAAAACTCTCTTTTTGAATCTTGAATTTCTTCAAGGTCAGGTACTGATGTTCCTTCAGGAATAAAACAAAAGGGGGAAAACCTTCAAAGTATTACTCTGAATTTCCTGTGTAATGTCCTTCCCAAGCACTGTTTCTGACCATGTCTCATGTGGTATTCCAGAAGAGCATCAGTTAAACTGCATATCTAAGTCAGGAAACTGTTTTTTAAGCTGGTTTAGATTCCAAATGTATACAAATGAAGTCACTTTAATCCTATAAATACTTCTTAATTTATTTTTAAAAAATTGTGCTGTTAACCCTTTTACGGGGCAACAAGCTATGTGAAAAGTACAAAACTTTTTGTCAAATGTAATATTGAGAGTGCTTTTGACATAGTTCACTGGTTTATCATCTGGATCAGTATATACTGCGCAACGGGCAAGGCTAGAATCCATGAACCAAGCTGCAAAGATCTCAAGCTAAATAAGGCGGAAAGATTTAGAGAAACAAAAGAAGGAAATTCTTTCCTATCCAATGTATACTCTTCAGACTAATGCACTCTTTCTATCAAGCCTTCTAAACTGTTAAATAAAGTTTTCCAAACAAGCATTTAAACTTCATTACACAGAAGAGCAACAAGAATGGTATCCTGCCAGACAAAAGGCAGGAGGGAAAAAAATATATATACTGAGTTCAATGGGTAAGCCTGAATGTAGCACAGTTCTTCACAACCGATGGGGGGATAATTCAACATGGTGTCCAACAACGTTCTAACGACGTGCTTCATCTCAACTGGTTACTATGAAGCAAGGTGTAAATGTTTGGCCCCAATCGGGCTTCAGAAATGGTTCTTTTTTCATGACGAGCATGTCTGTCCAGCTATCAATCATGTTTGTTTGCACCAAATCCCAAGCCATTAAAATACGACTAATTTTAAGTTAAACAGAAGTCGTCTCCTCCAAATTCGCCATCAACTATCCATGCTACTGCATTCCTCTGAATGAAGACAAGATGAAATGTTTTTGGTGTGGGGAGAAGAGGGGAGGGAGAGAAAAAAAGTTACCAGTTAGAAAGTTTCAAAATCATCACCATGACATTACAAAATACAGTGACGTTAAAAAGTAGTCATATCACAGCAATCATCATAAACATTAAAACAATGTGTCTGCATCATGTTTTAGGCTAAATATTACAGTCTAAACTCATTATTTTGAATACTGGAGAAACCTAACTGAATAATCATGTTAGAATATCATACTTTTAAAATTAACCTTGAAATAGTTATACAGAACAGAAAAATCTTTATGATAGCTTAGAATAGAAAAGAAAATCTGGAAGTCTAAGGTAGAACTATGCATTATAACTATGTAGTTAATACTACTTTCAGTTGCTCAGTTTGGAATTCACCCTACTCCATTTGGGAGGTGGTATATAACAGCTTGAGATACAATTCACATAACCATACAATGCACCTATTTAAAGTACATAGTATCATTGGTTTTAGTGTATTCACAGGAATGTACAACCATCAACAATCCATTTTAGAACATTTTTATCATCTAAATAGTAATCACATATCCCCTTTACCCTCAAGAAAGCACTATATTTACTTTCTGTCTATTGATTTGTCTATTCTAGGCCATTTTATATAAACGGAATCACAACATGTGGTCTTTTGCATCTGGCTTCTTTCACTTAGCATATTATTTAAGCTTCACTCATCCATATTGTAGCACGTATGTCAGTACTTCATCCTATCCCATTTTATATATCCCCCCAAAACCCAAACCAGTCTATAACTCTGTTATAAAAACAAAAAAGGTCAGCAAATTCTCTTTTGAAATGGAGTTGTCAAGTGAACTATTTATTATAGTATCTTATGGTGTTACGGTTTTTAAATGTTTTCTTTAGCTTCATCTATATTTTTCAAATGTTCTATTCCAAACAGGTATTACTTTAATTAGAAAGAAATGTTTGTGAGGAGGAGGAGGAAAAGACCCCAAAAGATATGTGCAAAAAGGGCATATCACCAAACATTTGGTTATATAGAAGTTATTTTTCTATTTCAGGTGAAAATAAATTTTTAGGGCTGTACCCATGTTGTCAAAGCACCAAAGGTGCTGAACTGGACCCAGATCTTACAACTGAGCCGCAATTTGGCTCACTCACCAAAGTGAGTATCTGTGTTAATCAAATAGCAGTGCAACTCTTATTCCACTGCAGTGGAGGTAAACAACATGTCCTCCTATGGGGTAAATCTGTTACCATACACCTAGTATTTTCCTACTTTTTCAAATTAAATGTTTATTTGAAGAAATAATTTCCAAATAACTAATAAAATCAGAAAATCACAGACAATCACAGCTGTAAATCTATAAAGACTTTATCTTAGAGCAGGCCTTGAAAAACTCAAAACAGGACAACAAAAGAAGGTAAAGATTTTTGGTCCTAGTTGATTTTCTAGAGGAATGTTAGAATGTCACGTAGTGATCTGCAAACAGGAAAAGGCCCTGTGAGGTTCTGAGCAGCCGAAACAGTAGTTCTCAAACGTCTTGACCCTTACATTGTTCATGCTTAGTGTGCTCATCTCTGGCTGCATATCCTCACCTGCCAGTAAGAAATGGTCAAGCCTTCTATAGTTTGTACCACAAAGACAAAAACGAAGCGTAGGGAATGTACTTTTTCAAACCATACATGCTACCCTGACAACCCTACTCCACTGAAAGTCACTTAACAGAGAGCAGTTAGTCAACTTTTCTTAGTAAAACATTGAGGCACAAAAATCTGTTTATTTGTTTCAAGGTAAATTACTTCCTTCTAAGCAAACTAAACATTTTACTTGCTCTGACAAAAGAGATAAGTCATTTATATAAAATTTCTTATTACCTCTTTTAATACTGATATCATGTTCAATTAAGCTTTTGCCCTTAACTATTAACCTTACACTTTGTGATTTCTTCGTGAAGTATCTCAAAGTAGTGGAAAAAACCTTTCAGACCCAGATTTGAAGACTTGGCAGCAATGAACAATTAGCCTTGCCATGTGCTTCAGTTTCCTTACCTCTAAAAATGATGATAAAAATATTCCTCTTACAGGATATGGACAACTTATTATGCAAGACAGTGTATATAAAGGGACTAGCTTTACACAGGAACATGATAAATTTTAGTTTCCTTCTCTTTCCCTGTCAAACACAGCTCATGTTAGTATGCTACACAGTGTTAACAGATGTTTGTTTTTAAGAGTAAAACCCATAATCAAGATCATTAAATCTTCTAAAGTTTTTCAAATTTTGTTTACTGGCTGGTTCTCACATGTAGAAAATGCTTCTTGCAATGTTAACATTTAGGTAGCATGGTGAAGCAAGACTTTCAATAAAATCTTTAAAAATAGCTTAATGGATATAAATGAGGTGTCACATTTCAGTTTATTTTCGCCCGTCCCCTGCAAAACAATGACCACTACTGGCTCTTAGATTACTTAAACTCTTTTTTAAGAGTGAGAGAGGGTACCATCTCTAAAGGAGAGAAAAAAAGTAAATCATATAGCACCCTTTAAATAAATTACTGCTTTAAAATGCCGCAACTTCATAATAAGAATGTTTTTTTGGAGAAAACACAGGAACAATGTACAACAGTATTACCTTCAATATTCTGGTGGTCTATAAAAGGTGCTGGTCCCCATATTCTAACAGTGCCATCATCTGAAGCGCTGGCCATCATGGATGGAATCTGTGGGTTCCAGCTCACACAGTTTACTGTACGTGTATGCCCTGTCAGCTCCGCAATTGGCAGTTCACTACGTTTGTGCCAGATGTAAACCTTGTGATCTGAATATATAGTAATTTAGAGAAAAGTTAGGGAGTTGTTTTACATTAACAAAACCAACTAATCTTAAGTTTATCATTCACTGCACATAGAACATATGACTTTTGCTTACTAGAACTTAAAGGGAGAACAAGTCATGAAAAGTTTAATAAATTACCTTATGAAAAGCCATTTAAATAAAATACACTTTTTTCCTGTTAAAGATGATCAGCTCTCAAGTCACAGAAAAATCTATCTACAATATATCTGTCAATACATTAGTAATAAATAATTTTAAATCGAGGTCCTAGAACATAAACAAATCTAGGATAGGGATAATGATAAAAATCTATGGAAATGTGAGGTGACAGAAAAGCAATGTATTGGCTAGGTGCAGTAGCCTATAATCCTAGCACTTTGGGAGGCCAAGGCAGGAGGATCGCTTGAGGTCAGGAGTTTGAGCCCAGCCTGAGCAAAATCAAGACCCTGTCTCTACAAAAACTGAAAAATTATTGAGGCATAATGGTATGTGTCTATAGTCCCAGCTACTTGGGAGGCTGAGGCAAGAGGATTGTTTGAGCCTGGAGTTTAAGGATGGAGTGAGCTATGATGACACCACTGCACTCTAGCCCAGGTGATAGAGACCCTGTCTCAACAAAAAGCAGCGATATATCTAAATTCAGAAACAGCAACAGTGAAGATGACAGTTAAACTCTTGTAGGGTGCTTACAAAGTACCAGGTACTAAGTGCTTTATGTACATTATTTAATCTTCACTACTATCCCACCCTTTTTAAGGTGACTGGAATACTAAGAGGTTAACAGTAAATGGTAAAGTTTGGATTCAAATCCAGAGGAGCCCTGCTCAAGAGCTTACTAGCCCTGCTCAGTGAGTTTAGACAATAGACCCTTATCTGCACCATAATATGGCTTTGTAGACTATTTATATTATCTCATGAAGTGACTATAAAAAGCAAACTGGGGCCGGGCGTGGTGGCTCACGCCTGTAATCCTAGCATTCTGGGAGGCCGAGGTGGGCGGATTGCCCGAGGTCAGGAATTCGAAACCAGCCTGAGCAAGAGCGAGACCCCGTCTCTATTATATAAAAAAAATAGAAAGAAATTAATTGGCCAACTAATATATATAGAAAAAATTAGCTGGGCATGGTGGTGCATGCCTGTAGTCCTAGCTACTTGGGAGGCTGAGGCAGGAGGATTGCCTGAGCCCAGGAGTTTGAGGTTGCTGTGAGCTAGGCTGATGCCACGGCACTCACTCTAGCCTGGGCAACAAAGCGAGACTCTGTCTCACAAAAAAAAAAAAAAAAAAAAAAGCAAACTGGGCACAGTGGTTTGCATCTGTAATCCCAGTACTTTGGGAGGCTGAGGCAAAAGGACTGCTTGAGGCTAAGAGTTTGAGACCAGCCTGGGAAACAAAGTAAGTCCTCATTTCTACAAAAATAAATTAGCCAGGCATGGTGGTGAATGCCTGTAGTCCTAGGTACTTGGGAAGCTGAGACGGGAGGATCACTTAAGCCCAGGAGTTTGAGGTTGCAGAGAGCTATGATCAAACCACTGCACTACAGCCTGGGTGACAGAGTGAGACCCTGTCTCTACAAACCAACCAAGCAACTCCAAATCCCTACAGCTTTCTTTCTTTGTAATAAAAGAATCTTCAAAAACAAACCAAAACAGGCTGGGTGCGGTGGCTCACACCTGTAATCCTACCACTCTGGGAGGCTGAGGTGGGAGGATTGCTCAAGGTCAGGAGTTCAAAACCAGCCTGAGCAAGAGCAAGACGCCATCTCTACTATAAAGAGAAAGAAATTAATTGGCCAACTAAAATATACAGAAAAAATGAGCCAGGCATGGTGGTGCCTGCCTCTAGTCCCAGCTACTTGGGAGGCTGAGGCAGCAGGATTGCTTGAGCCCAGGAGTTTAAGGTTGCTGTGAGCTAGGCTGACACCACGGCACTCTAGCCCTGGCAACAGAGTGAGATTCTGTCTCAAAAAAACAAAGAGGGCCTGAAATAATTTGTCTCTATAGTACCTAGAACTGCATAGTGGGTACTCAAGAAAAACGTGTTGAATGAAAACTTGCAGTAATTTGCCATTAATTATGTTTCTATCACCTTAAAAATACACCTCAAGCAATCTGCCCACCTCAGCCTCCCAGAGTGCTAGGATTACAGGCGTGAGCCACCGCGCCTGGCCTCAATTCATAGTTTAGATTAGACAGACTTAAGATACATGCCTGCCTAGAATACTGATGCTTTTAGACTGGAGAATAAATTTACTCAAAAGAGTAAGAGTAGGGATGAGTCTCTTAATTTCCGTTTTTCTGAAACCATAAGAATTATCAAATTGAATTATTCTCTGTGGCTACTGAAGAAATACTGAAGATCTAACTATAGGCAATTCTGTCTAAGCCCAGGTAAAGCATAACTAACTTTAACCTTTTAGACACTACCAACCCTTGAAAACTACTAGTCCCATTAACAAACAACTCAGCATATAAAAATGTACAATGATCTGACTAAATCTTGGTACATGCCCCAAACACACCTCTACACGGTCAGAACAGGCACTACACATTTATAACAGTAAGGAGGGTGTAAGTCATTACAAAAAAGGGAAATTAACAGTATATTGGATAAATAACTCAAAAAATTTTTAATTTAGTATTTCCAATTTCCTCAGAGACACAATTACCTTCATAAATTGAGAGAGAATTAAAAAACGTTAACATCAATATGCGTAACCGACATGACACATTTACCTTCACTGCCACTGGCGATGAAGTCTTCGTTATGGCCTCCAAAACACGAGTGAATTGTATAAAACCCTTGTGTGACACCTTGGTACTTTCTTACTAAAACTCTGTCTTGCAAGTCCCATAAATGAACTCCCTGCAGGCAAAAGAAAACACAGGCATTCATTCTACCTTAACTCAAAATAATTTTAAAAAGTAATCTGTGAATATCTCTTTGCTTGATAGAACACTTTTATTTTCTATTTATGCAAAATACCAATGTTCTGATACATTTATGGTTGATTCTACATATTTAAGGATCAAACACATGCAATAAAATTTAATAAGTAGATATATGTTATATACTAATATCATAATTAGAATAAAACTTATACTAACCTAAATTTTTCTGAAAATTATATTAATAAACATACCTGAGTTGCTACATTTAACAAAGCTAATCGGCCATTTTTTGAAATAGTAAAAGACATAATAGGATGATCTTCTTGTACTCTGTAACCAGAAAATAATTTGTCAAAAGCAACATATTAAGAATGAAGACATTCAAATTATAAAATGTTCCAGCTTAATATATCAAAATATCAAATGTTCTAGCTTAAATAGGACAATTTTGCCTGCAATCATTATCATGCACTATACTTCAACTGAGAAGAATCTGCGTTAATGATTATTAAGTACTACCTGACCAACGATACAAATTACCACTCAAATCAAAACCAAAACACATAATCAAAACTGTTCTGAAAAAGTTCTACTACACCTTTTAATATATATCAGATAATTGCTATTTAATAGATACAAAAAATAGTTACATGTTCCTATCTGTAAGGTCCTCGAAGTTATATCCCCGAATTCGCTGGTGTGTATCTGATGCCAGAACAGTCTTGCCGTCACTCAAGCACCAAAGGCATTGCACTCTCACCCCTTCCCAGGAGTCAAGGAGATTACCGTCTAAATCCTGGGCAGGAGAAAACTACTATTAACTCCATTACTGAATAGCACTCAGAAAGCAAATAAAGAACCAAAAGAATCTCTTCACAACATCTTTTAGTAATAGGTTTGTTTTTTCCTGAGATTGATCTCAACCTAATTGTTTCAGAAGTGTTTTTAACCATAAGAATTTGAATATAGATCAAATTTCATTACAACATTACCTAAGAGTGGATGGGAAGACGTGTAAATCTATTTTTCTTCAATAGCCCACCATGTATAAACAAAATAAAAAGAAACAATCCTAATTTCCAAGTAAGGTCTCACTTTTATTAGAAAAAAATCCAAAAACTCCTTTAAAATTCACTACACTGGAATTTGTCCTATAATATTTAGAAGTTATTATATTGAAAAAGATTACTAAAACATCTTACAGTTTCATACAGAACTTAGGAATCTGTTATATTTTTCAAAACTTTACCAAATTTGTAATGTGTTCTATAGATCAAAGCTCTTACAGTCATTATCTTAATGCATATTCCTAGTGCTGAGAGGAATTACTATTCCCATTTTATAGATTAGAGAACTAACAAGTCCAGTACCCTGAAGGCTTAAACACTGTATGGGACAGCAAAGTCAGAAGAAACATACATGGCTGTCTTGCACTCCGAGAACTGAGAACAGCTTATAATCATGCTGAGATAATATGACACTAAATTCCATGTGTTTCAAACTAGCTTAATAAAAGAAACTGGTAGCTTGTTTTAGCTAAATTAAATGATTTATTCTCATGCTTAATTTTAGTTTAAAAAATAAATCTGGGCCAGGTGCAGTGGCTCACATCTGTAAATTCTAACACTTTGGGAAGCTGAGGTAGAAGATTGCTTGAGCCCAGGAGTTCAAGACCAGTCTGCCAACAGCATGACCCTACCTCTACAAAAAATATAAAACTAGCTGGATGCAGTGGCACATGCCTGTAGTCCTGGCTACTTGGGAAGCTGAGGCAGGAGGATCATTTGAACTCAAGAGTCTGAGTTATGATGATACCACTGCACTCTAGCCTGGGCAACAGAATGAGACCCTGTCTTCAAAAAAATAAAATCTGAAAGTGCCTATGAGAACTATTCAAGGCGGTGATGTGAGACAAGACAGAATCTAGACAAAACAGTAATGACACATTTGTATTGCTGTTTACTTTGTCATAAGACTTTTTTTACCTGTTACTTTTTTTTTTTTTTTTTTTTTGAGACAGAGTCTCACTTTGTTGCCCAGGCTAGAGTGAGTGCCGTGGCGTCAGCCTGGCTCACAGCAACCTCAATCTCCTGGGCTCAGCGATCCTAATGCCTCAGCCTCCCGAGTAGCTGGGACTACAGGCATGCGCCACCATGCCCGGCTCATTTTTTGTATATATATTTTTAGTTGGTCAATTAATTTCTTTCTATTTTTGGTAGAGACGGGGTCTCGCTCAGGCTGGTTTCGAACTCCTGACCTTGAGCGATCCGCCCGCCTCGGCCTCCCAAAGTGCTAGGATTACAGGCGTGAGCCACCGCGCCCGGCCTACCTGTTACTTTTATCACTCCAACAATCCAAGATAATTGGGGCAGCTAACGAACAGAAGATAACCCAGAGATTGAAAAGTTCTCTGGTGGCACTTGTTACCAATATCTCTCAAATATTTAAGATAGTCTTTCCACGAAATTCTGTAATTTTTTTTTGTTACAAAAATTTAAAGGGCAGAAAATCTCAAAAGCAATTAAATGCTAAATATTTCCATTCCTATAAATTAGAAATTTGCTTATAAGAACAAGAATGTTTAACAAAATAAATTTTTTGTTTTACTAAACTCAAAGTTTATACAAACATTTGAGGTCACTAAAAGAATGAAGGAAAAAAACAGAAAATTCTATAAGATGGTGCTTGCCTAGGAGGATGGCAAAGTAGGTCTTTATATAGTATATTTTATAAAAGATATTGAGTCAAGTGAATTCTTTATTTAAACAAAGCTAAATATGCTTTTAAACAAGCAGACGTTAGGAAGGGTGCACCGAATACTCACACACTGATAGAACTGCCCACGCTGACCTCCAGTCACAAAGCGTTTCCCATCTGGATTCCAAGCCACACTTGTTAAACTGTCTTCATGAGACTGGCTCATTTTTGTCCTCAGTTCTCCCGTCTACAAGGAAATAAAACTGTGGATAAGACCTTTAAGATAACCCTCTAAAGGGAATATGTAAAGAAAAAAAAAATATGTGTTAAAAAAAAAAAGTAACTGGAATATCTGGTGAATTTGGTATTTCTAATTAGAAAAATGAATTGTTCTAATTGGTCCTACCAAACAAACAAACAAACAATCAAACAAAAACTATAGCACTCAGAAGAGAAATTAAGAACTTGGAAGAAAAACCTAGCAGTTGAACTTCACGTCTGGCATAGGTGACCCAAAGAGTATATATGATGAGATAAACTTCAATAAATCTCTCATCTTCATGAATTACATTCATAATAAATTTACATGTAATTTTCCCCAAGCAAGGATGATGAAAATTCCAAGGCTACATACCTATCTATACCTTCTGAAATTCTACTTCTACTCAGTCCAAAGTTCTCCGTAAATTTTATTCTAAAACTATAGTTAATGCAATTAGCAATTCCTCACAAACATGACTAATGGCTAGATAATATGTTCTTACACTAGGACAAAGAGAAGTCTAAATTATGTTAAATTTTATATTCAAATGCTCACAACATACTAGGGAAGATGGGAAGAGAAAAAATTATTTTTCTGAAGTGTAACTTTATTTTAATTTAAAAGTAACAGAAACAGGAACCTTCCTACTGTTTACCATAGCCATTCTACAGCATTTCCAACTAAGCCAGAATGTTTACTGCTTATAACCCTCAGATATCTTCCTGTTACATTTTCTAAGTCATTCAACTTAGAAGGTATACACATACCATCTAATCTAGTCTTGATTCCATTTTGTTCAGGGATTAGAAACAGGATCTGAGAGGTAATAGCTGCCCTTGATATAATAAAAAGTACATGGGCATAATTCTTGTGTGAGAAATGGGTAATCAAAAGTAAAAATAAAGAGTGAAAACAAAAGGGTATGATTAGGAAATGGGGCCAAGTACTAAAAGCAAAGAGAACACAAAAACAGAAACCCAAATGTCTGCCTTACACTGAAAAAAAAAAAAAATGTTCAGTGATCTAAATCCTTCCTGCAAATTTTTAACTACTTTCACCTATTTACCCTTTTGGGTTGACTGATATAAACAGTTGAAAAAGCACAAATACACATACAACGGCTACATATTTGGCATTTTCTATTAACAAATATGTTAACACACTAAATGCTGAAGGTAGGAATGGTCTTTTCTTCTGTTATACTCAAAATAATGAGATGAGGTTATTAGATTATTTATTAGAAACCTACCTAAAAACACAAATAATCTGAAACTGATTAAAAGATCACTTTTTCAGAACAATTATATGAAGTATTACATAAACCAAATAGCTTAACCATTCAGAAATTCAAAATTGCCTCAAAGGTATATATAGGCAATATAAACTAAATCTCTATTATACAATCAAGACTATATATGTAGGGCTGGGCGTGGTGGCTCACACCTGTAATCTTAGTACTCTGGGAGGCCCAGGCGGGAGGATCATTTAAACTCAGGAGTTTGAGACCACCCTGAGAAGAGCAAAATCCCATCTCTACTAAAAAATAGAAAGAGATTTACTTGGACAACTAAAAATATATACAAAAAATTAGCTGGGCATGGTGGTGCATGCCTGTAGTCTCAGCTACTTGGGAGGCTGAGGCAGAAGGATCGCTTGAGCTGAGTGAGGAGTTTGAGGTTGCTGTGAGCTAGGCTGATGCCATGGCACTCTAGCCCGGGCAACAGAGTGAGATTCTGTCTCAAAAAAAAAAAAAAAAAAAGACTATATATATAGTCTTATTGGAGAAAAAAAAGCTTTAATGGAAAAACATTTTTCTTTCATCTTTTTTATTGAAAGAAAGCCTCCCTGAACCTAATCACAAATACAATACTGATCACTTTCAAAAACTTATTACTTAGCATAATATTTAAATGTATAAATTTGAATACTTGGGTTCCACTTGAAAAACTATCTTTCCTAAGAGATACAGTATAGTAATTTTAAGTTGAATGGCTCTGTGCTATAAACCAAGAATAAAATTATAATGAATATGTGCATTATGACTTTGCTGTACTTAAAGGCTAAACCAAGGATAGAACTCGCTCACTTGTACATTCCAAAGCCAAAGCTCAGAGCAGTCATCGGGGCCACAAGCAACAAGATAGCTGTCGTCTGGACTCCATGCAATGTAAGAAACACCATAAGCATGTCCTTCTAACGTTTTCAGCAGTTTTAGCAGGTGTGTATCCTAGGAGGGAAAACAGACAACTCAGTGAACTCCCATCCCTAAAGCCGTGTTTTCTGGCACAAGAACTCAAATACCTGCAAAGATGTATTTTGATACTATAATCTGAGGAGATTTTCATACAATTTTCTCCTTAACTTAAGCTGTAACAGCTTGCTTCATAAAGACTCATCACACTGCAACGTCTATTAAGCATCCACTGCACACAAGGTGTCGTGCCAGATGAGAACATAAAGGTGACACAAAATTTGCCCTTAGGGAGCTTTCAAGGGAACTGAGGACAAATGGGTATAAGAGCTCTTATTTATTTTTAACAACTTTATTGAGATATAACTTACCATAAAATTCATCCTTTTAAAGTGTACAGTTCAGTGGTTTTAGTATATTCAGAGTTGTACAACTATCGCTACCATTTTAATTTAAGACATTTTCATCACCCCCAAAAGAAACTCCATACCCATTAGCAGTCCTCATCTCTCTTCTTGCAGCCTCGGCAAACGCTATTTTCTGTCTCTATGGAGTTGCCTATTCTAGACATTTCATATAAATGGAATTGTATACACAATATGGTCTCTTGTTCTTTCACTTAGCATGTTTTCAGGGTTAATCCAGGTTGTAGAATGTATCAGTATTTCATTCCTTTTTATTGCTAAATAATATTCCACTTTACAGATATACTGTATTTTGTTCATCCACTCATCATCTGATGAACATCTGGATTGTTTCCACTTTTTGGCTATTATGAATAGTGTTACTATGAACATGTATGAGTTTTCATGTGAACATGTTTTTATTTCTCTTGTCTATATACATATTAGGATTTCTGGATCATATGCTTTTTTTTCTTTTTTTTAGCTCTAGAATGTTATGGTAACTTTATAATAACTTCTTTTTTAAAGATTCATCCTCTACATATTATACATAAAATATAAAGACATACAAAATAGTGCATTTGAAATATTACAATTGTATTGCAGATGGGATTTTATCTCTTTATTTCAAATTATTAGAGACTTAGAAGAGAAAAACAAGATAAAGTAAGAGTAAAAAATAAATTCGATGTGTCTGTTGGGTGCCCTTTTAAAAAGTATTAATGTATTTAGGGCAGCCTTGAAACACTTTTTACCTAAGAAATGCCATTCAATGAGCTTCTTAAAAACACAGAAGAGGCAAATAATAAGACACAAATGCTATGATTAGAACGGAAAACTCAAGAAAGCCAAGAAAGGAATCTTGGAAAAGAATTCTGAGGTTTAAGTTAAGCAGCCCTGGCTGGAAGTTCAATTGGTGGGACAGGGAAGGTGACCACAGGCATTATCGAAATCAAGGTATTCTAAGTCTCACCTCTTTGGACAGTTTCAGGACACAAAAGTGTTTATGATGTGTTCTGTCCGCAAATGAAGAGTCTGTGGTCACACTTGAAAGTATTTTGAGTGCAGAATTATTTCACATTTAATAAGACTATGCTATGTAAAACAGCAAAAGATTATTGAAAACATAATTTTGGAGAGGTGCTGTTTTACATTTTGAAAAACTACCAAATTATTTTCCAAATGGTTGCATCATTTTACACTCCTACCAGCAAAGCTACCACTTATTTAGTGCTAATCAATATCAGCACTAGTTATAATCTTATTTCTTATGAATCTGAGAGGTAGGTACTACCCTCTTATGAATCTGAGAGGTAGGTATTACCCTCTCCCCCGTATTACAGGGAACGAAAAAGAGATATAGAAACATGCCTGTTATGGTACAGTGGGGATTTGAATCTGGGCTGCCTAACTCCAAAGCCCATACTGTAAGCAATGCAGGCTGAACTGTGAAGTGTAAATGTGGATGGCAAGGGACTGTGCTGAAAGAGTTGACATGTTTGTTTTAGGGTAAGGGTTCAAATTTTATCCTGTGGGTATAAGCTAGGGAATATATTTTATATGTATATATCATATATATGACATAAATAACATAATATGGTATTTGGCTCTAGGGAAAGAACTAGGACAACAATGTGGAAGATGAAACAAAGGGTAAGGAAATAACTAGCCAAGGCAGCAGCCATAATTATAATTAACAGTCATAGTTCCTAAGAAATGAGGCCCTAAAGTGAGAAGATCAGGACTAAAAGAGGTCATAAAAAAAGATACATTGGCCGGGCGCGGTGGCTCACTCCTGTAATCCTAGCTCTCTGGGAGGCCCAGGCGGGCGGATTGCTCGAGGTCGGGAGTTCGAAACCAGCCTGAGCAAGAGCGAGACCCCGTCTCTACTATAAATAGAAAGAAACTAATTGGCCAACTAATATATATATAGAAAAAAAAAAAAAATTAGCCGGGCATGGTGGCTCATGCCTGTAGTCCCAGCTACTTGGGAGGCTGAGACAGAAGGACCGCTTGAGCCCAGGAGATTGAGGTTGCTGTGAGCTAGGCTGACGCCACGGCACTCACTCTAGCCCAGGCAACAAAGCGAGACTCTGTCTCAAAAAAAAAAAAAAAAAAAGATACTTTGGAGATAAAAATGACATAAAAGAATGTAGTAAGAAATGTTCAAAGACAACCTCCAGATTCTAGTTTAGAGAATATCAATGGATGTTTACAGAGGAAATAAGAGTTTAGCTCGAAGTGGGAAGAAACAGTAAGTTTTAGACTTTAGTTTAAAAACTTACTGAGTCCAAGTTTGAGCCTGGGGGGAAATTCCGATAGCGAAGACCTACAAGCAGTTAGAAGCAAGTCTAGAACTAATCTGATAAAATTAGGTTGGAGACTTCCCCCTAGAAATGTCACTGAGAAAGGGACTGTGTTTTGTTTCTCACTGGGTTCTGAGTTTACCATTCATAAAATTATCTAGTTCAAGTCTCCATTGTTTTGAAAAATTTTAATAGTTAACTATGTAACTCCTTCTGATTTTTCTTTGGGAATGGGGCAATAGGCATGAGATAACTGTGTTAGATCAGTAGTATCATTAGGTCAAAGTAGTGGACATAATTTACTAGTCAAATCTTTCTGATTAGCTCAAGATCTTCCAGGAACAAACTTTCATTCACAGATCTTGTGCTCCATATCAACACAAAAATTCACTTTTAAGCTGAAGAGGAACTCCTTTAGAATTATTTAACTCAAGAACTACTTGTTTCATGCATTTAAATTTTTAAAAATCCTATAAAGGCTGAAAACAAACAAGGATCTTCTCAAGTATAGGGCCTTTATACTAACTTATTCAAAGTAGAAATACCATGATCGCGCAGTCCACATGACTTCGCTTGGATTTCTAGGGTTAATGGGAAAAATTCATTTTTGGGGGCAAAGATATAAAAAATTGTTAAAGGAAACTAGGCATTGGAATCATATCAACTCAAGGCTCTCTTATGTATTCTTGTTTCTTGAGACATGGAGTGCAATGACACGATCACAGCTCACTGTAGCCTCAAACTCCTGGGCTTAAGCAATCCTCCTGGCCTCAGCCTCCCAAGTAGCTAGAACTACAGGTTTGCACCACCATGCCCAGTTAATTTTTCTTATTTTCTGTAGAGACAGGGTCTTCTATGTTGCCCAGACTGGTCTTAAACTCCTGGCCTCAAGATACCCTCCTGCTTCCACCTCTAAAAGCACTGGGATTTCAGGCATGAGCCACCATGCCTGGCCTCTTTTTTTAATCCATTAAAAAATACACACACACACACATGTTCAAAGGGAGAACATATTTTCTTAGTATTTTTGCAAAGTGTTTGACATAACAAAAATAAGAGTTAAAAAGTTCAAGTAGGGTGTAGTGGCTCACACCTGTAATCCTAGCACTCAAGGCAGGCGGATTGCTCGAGGTCAGGAGTTTGAAACCAGCCTGAGCGAGACCCTATCTCTACTAAAAATAAAAAGAAGTTAATTGACCAACTAAAAATACATATACAAAAAATTAGCCAGGCATGGTGGTGCATGCCTGTAGTCCCAGCTACTCGGGAAGCTGAGGCAGGAGGATCGCTTGAGCCCAGGAGATTGAAGTTGCTGTGACCTAGGCTGACGCCACGGCACTCACTCTAGCCTGGGCAACAAAGTGAGACTCTGTCTCAGAAAAAAAAAAAAAAAAAAAAGTTCAAGAGGACTTGCTGTCATGTAGGTATATAAAAATTATGGTCTTTAAAACCCTCTATAGGCTGGCTGTGGTAGCTCACACCTGTAATCCCAGTTCTCTAGGAGGCTGAGGCAGGAGGACCGCTTGAGGCCAAGAGTTTGAGACCAGCCTGGGCAACATAGCAAGACCTTGTCTCAACAAAAAAACAACAAAATTAGCCAAGCATGGAGGCATAAACCTATAGTACCAGCTACTAGGGAGGCTGAGGTAGGGGGATCCTTTGAGCCCAGGAGCTTGAGGCTGCAGTGGCTATGATCGTGCCACTGTATTCCATCCTGAGCGACAGAGTGAGACCCTGTCTCAAAAAAATAAATTAATTGGCCGGGTGCAGTGGCTCATGCCTGTAATCCTAGCACTCTGGGAGGCCGAGGCGGGCGGATTGCTCGAGGTCAGGAGTTCAAAACCAGCCTGAGCAAGAGTGAGACCCCGTCTCTACTATAAATAGAAAGAAATTAATTGGCCAACTAATATATACACAAAAAATTAGCCGGGCCTGGTGGCACATGCCTCTAGTCCCAGCTACTTGGGAGGCTGAGGCAGCAGGATTGCTTGAGCCCAGGAGTTTGAGGTTGCTGTGAGCTAGGCTGACGCCACAGCACTCACTCTAGCCTGGGCAAAAAAAAAAAAAAAAATTAGATGGGTGTCTTAGTGCATACCTATAGTCCCAACTACCCAGGAGGCTGAGGCAGGACGATTGTTTGAGCCCAGGAGTTTGAGGTTTCAGCGAGCTATGATGACACCACTACACTCTAACTGGGGCAACAGAGTGAGACTTTGTCTCGGAAAAAAAAAAACACACCAAAAACCAAAAAGAAAACAAAAGCAAAACACACACATATATTTTTATATATACAAAATTCCTTAGAATAGTATTCAAAAGGCCATGATATGATCCAAAAACTCTTTCTGTACCCTTTTTCATTTTTAAAAAGTTTTATCTTAGGCTGGGTGCCAAGGCTCATGCCTGTAATCCTAGCACTCTGGAAGGCAGAGGCGGGAGGATCGCTCAAGGTCAGGAGTTTGAGACCAGCCTGAGCAAGAGGGAAACCCCACCTTTAGTAAAAATAGAAAGAAATTAATTGGCCAAACTAAAAATATATACAAAAAAAATTTAGCTGGGCATGGTGGCGCATGCCTGTAGTCCCAGCTACCCCGGAGGCTGAGGCAGTAGGAATGCTTGAGCCTAGGTGTTTAAGGCTGCTGTGAGCTAGGCTGACCCCCGGCACTCTAGCCTGGGCAACAGAGTGAGGCTCGCTCTCTCTCAAAAAAAAAAATTTTACTTTAGAGATTAGGTCTTGCTTTGTTGCTCAGGCTGGAGTACAGTGGTATGATCACAGCTCATTGCAGCCTCCAACTCCTGGGGGCTCACTCAAGTGATCCTCCCAATTCAGCTCCAGAGTGGCTTGGGACTACAGGCAACAGCACCATGCCTGACTAATTGAAAAAATTTTTTTGTAGAGACAGGGTCTCGTTATGCTGCCCAGGCTGGTCTCAAACTCCTGGGCTCAAGCGATCCTCCTGTCTTGGCCTCCCAAAGTGGGGGGATTATAGATGTGAGCCACTGCACCTGGCCTTTTTCTAGTCTTATTTCCCACTCTTTGCCATTACTTATTCTATTCTCTTAGTATAATTTTTTTTCAGAGGGGAAGGGAGAGAAAGATGTTTCCTCTCTTCCTAAATGCCCTTTCCCTATTTCTATCTGTGCGATGTAGTCAGGCTCTAATGAGGTACTCCCATCTTTGAAGGTCCTTTGTGCTTTCACAATACATTATATATATACACTGCATGATACCTTATATATATATTGCAATGTATTTCATTGCATTTTATTTCCCTTTCTAAATTGTACATTCCTTTCATAAGAGTTCTTAATCTGAGACTGTAAGAAGGGATCCAGGGAGATAAGCAAGGGGCCTTGAACTTAAATGGGAAAAAGGTACATCTCTATTTTTATTAACTATAGCCTGAAATTTGGTATTTCCTTCAATCTTGCATACAGACAATTAACAAGTTAGTATATTAGTATTCTCTATCAGGTAGTATATTAGGTAATATAGTAAATAGTGTAGTATTAGATTATTCTGGGCTGGGCATGGTGACTCACGCCTGTAATCCTAGCACTCTGGAAGGCTGAGGCAGGATGGTTTGAGCTCAGGAGTTTGAGACCAACCTGAGCAAGAGCAAGACACTGTCTCTACTATAAAAAAATAGAAAGAAATTAGCTGGACAACTAAAAATATATAGAAAAAAATTAGCTGGGCATGGACTACATGCCTGTAGTCCCAGCTACTCGGGAGGCTGAGGCAGGAGGATTGCTTGAGCCTAGGAGTTTGAGGTTGCTGTGAGCTAGGCTGATGCCATGGCACTCTAGCCTGGACAACAGAGTGAGACCCTTGTCTCAAAAAAAATAAAAAAAAATTATTCTGAACAATAGAATATCAAATCTTTTCATATCATATTATAGATACTGCAAATATCTTCAAATACTATATAATGTTCATCCCTACTTCAAAATTCTGGTAGTTTTATGCAGAGCTAAAATTATTTAATGTGTTAATAAGGCAGTAACTTATGCTTTTATACTATGTTGATAACTATATTTCAATATAATTGAGTTTCTTTAGTAATTAATATATAATATATATTTGGGCTGTGTGTTTTAGTTTATGCATTTAAAAACATTATTCTAGCCAGGTACAGTGGCTCACGCCTATAATCCTAGCATTTTGGGAGGCTTAGGTGGGAAGATTGCTTGAGGCCCAGAGTTAGAGATCAGCTTGGGCAATATAGTGAGACCCTGTCTCTACAAAATATAGAAAAACTAGCTGAGTGTGGTGGCACTCGCCTGTAGTCCCAGCTACACAGTAGGCTACGGCAGGAGGATCGCGTGAGCCCAGGAGTGTGAGGTTGCTGTGAGCAAGGCTGACGCCACGGCACTCCAGCCTAGGTGAGAGCTAGACTGCGTCTCAAGAACACCCATAAAAACCACCACCACCACCACCACCACACATTCTTAGAATGGGTCCACAGGTTCACCAGCAGACTTCTAAAGGGGTACATGGTAAAAAAAAAAAAAAAAAAAAAGTAAAGAAAACCTGGTTTTACAGCAAAGAATGTATCTTATTTACCTTTCATCGTTCAAAGCATAATTGCAGGTATGCAAGAATTGCTGTATGCTCTCAAATTTTTCTTCTTTTAAAAATTATTTCCATCTATGGCTCCTTTTCTCTATTTTTTCCAACACTGGAGCCCAAAACTTTATCCTGGGCTAATTTATTTTAATTCTAAAGTTGAAAATAAGTTTATTTACTTCATGATTTTAGGTGAATGACTCCTAAGCCAAAATAGCTCCTTAACCTATTTGGAGTCATGTACTTCTTTGATTGCTTGATAAATGTTCAATTGGCTGAAAGAAATGAGAATACTTATTACCTACAAAAAATCTGAGGTCATCTGGTTACAAACAAAGACAATTCTGACTTCAGAGGGAACTTAGAATTTGAAATCCAAAATGTAATACTTTTCATATATATCACTGGGAAAACAAAAAGGAAGGCTAACATAAGATCCATAAATATATAAGATAATGAAGTGTTTCAGAAAGCAAAACAGTAATGAGTCTTTTCTACCTTATAACAGAATGAACACTATATTTGTGTGTCAATCAAGTTTTAACAAAGATACAAATTGGCAGAGAAGTTAATAGCAGTGGGTTTGGAGTCAGAATACTCCTGGATTTGAGTCAAACTTTGCCATTTACTAGCTGTGAAAGTCAAGGCATTTAATTTCTATCTCAGTTTCCTCATCTGAAAATAGGAGATGTTAGCATCTCAGAGTTACTCAGAAGATTAAATTAGATAACGTTCACACATATTTAGCACAATCACTATCACATCACAAATATTCAACAATTTTGTTAATATTAATTTACATATATTATCTATACAACATAGGAAGAGGTAAGAAGCAACAAAGATGACAAAAATGCTCTTGGAAAATAAATTCTTTTTATATATGTATACTTTAAAAATATGTAATCAACAAATCAACAAATTCGATTCAAAATTACCTCCTTTTGCAATCTAAACAGTCACACTGGAGTACATACCGGATCAACTTGCCATATGATAACTGTTGTATCTTTTGATCCTGTTGCTAGTTTAGTGCCATCATTAGAAAATTTACAGAACCACACTTCATTACAGTGCTCCGTAAGTATCTGCTGAGTATAACAGGGGAACTGCCTCCTAAAATAAAGAAGTCCAAAAATAATTATTCTTTTAAAACAGAGTAATAATGATGAAAAAGGTTAAATAACTGGGAAAAATTCTTTGAAGATCACATCACAAACTTTAAACATAAGATAGTAATACATTTGAAAATCTTAAAAATCAAGTTTAGGCTAGGTATGTTGGCTCAAGCCTGCAATCCTAGGACTCTGGAAGGCCCAGGTGGGAGGATCGCTCAAGGTCAGGAGTTTGAAACCAGCCTGAGCAAGAGCAGAGACCCCGGTCTCTACTATAAATAGAAGGAAATTAACCCCTTCCTTACAAGCGTCCACTACAGTCAATAGCCACAGATGAACGCGCACACCCCAGCGTCAACTATAGTCTATGGCCACAGATGAACGCGCACAGCAACTTTAGCCAACAGCCGTGATATGAAGGTGCACAGCCGAGCGTCGACTTTAGCTGACAGCCGTGATATGACTTTTCTAATTTTTCATTTATCAAAATAAAATCGTGAACATTTAAAAATAACGTAATGAAAACACATATGTATATGTTACCTGTTCTGATTTACATGACAAGTAAAGCTGCCTGTAAAGTAAAACAAGCTTTTTCAGTGCTTTAAAGCTTTCCTCATCACACAAGAGCAAAATAGACTTGTTATCAATGCACAGCACAAACCATGATGAGGACTATGAGTGCTGGCTGTGGGCAAGGTTTTGCTGCCGGTGAGCGCTGCTGTACCGAAGTGGTTAATTGGCTAACTAAACATATATAGAAAAAATTAGCCAGGCATGGTGGCACATGCCTGTAGTCCCAGCTACTTGAGAGGCTGAGGCAGGAGGATCGCTTGAGCCCAGGAGTTTGAGGTTGCTGTGTGCTAGGCTGACGTCATGGCACTCACTCTAGCGGTGGCTCATGTCTGTAATCCTAACACTCTGGGAGGCTGAGGCGGGAGGATGGCTCAAGGTCAGAAGTTCGAAACCATCCTTAGCAAGAGCCAGATCCCTGTCTCTACTAACAATAGAAAGAAAGTAATTGGCCAACTAATATACATATAGAAAAAATGAGCCGGGCATGGTGGCGCATGCCTGTGGTCCCAGCTACTTGGGAGGTGAGGCAGGACTGCTTGAGCCCAGGAGTCTGCCGCTACGGCACTCTAGCCCGGGCAACAGAGTAAGACTCTGTCAAAAAACAAACAAACAAACCACAGCAACTTGGTACAACAAAAAGAGAACAGGCATTACAGTTCCAGATAACAGGTCTGGGTTCCTTCTCAGTCACAAACGTTAATGTCTTTGGCAAGTCAATTCACTCCTCTGAGCTTCAGTTCCCACGTCTAAAGAATGAGATTAATATCTACCTAACAGATTTCTTTTTTTTTTTTTTGAGACAGAGTCTCGCTTTGTTGTCCAGGCTAGAGTGAGTGCCGTGGCGTCAGCCTAGCTCACAGCAACCTCAAACTCCTGGGCTCAAGCAATCCTCCTGCCTCAGCCTCCCGAGTAGCTGGGACTACAGGCATGCGCCACCATGCCTGGCTAATTTTTTTATATACATATCAGTTGGCCAATTAATTTCTTTCTATTTATAGTAGAGATGGGGTCTCGCTCTTGCTCAGGCTGGTTTTGAACTCCTGACCTTGAGCAATCCGCCCGCCTAGGCCTCCCAGAGAGCTAGGATTACAGGCGTGAGCCACCGCGCCCGGCCTGGGACATTTATTTAATCTCTCCAAATCTCAATTTTTCCAACTATAAAGATAATGGTACCTGCCTTAAGAATTCCTTATACAAGGCTAAAAGAAGAGGATGAGATAATCAATGTAAAGCATTTAGATTGAATCTGACACTTAGCTAATACTTCATAAATAGCAATGAATATATATCAAAGAAAAAATTCTATGACTTATGATTAACTTTACCAAGTTAAAGAGGAAACAATTACTGTAAAACAATTATTATTATTCCAACCCTGGGCAACATAATGAGAACCCCACCACTACAAAAAATAAAAAAAAATTAGCTAAGTATGATGGTGTGCCTGTAGTCCTAGCTACACAGGAGGGTCACTTAAGCCCAGCAGCAGCTTGAGGCTGCAGTGAGCTATGATCCTGCCACCACATCCCAGCCTACAGAGTGAGAACCTCTCTCTTAAAAGACAGCCAGACAAAAACTATTCTGATTAAGCACTCACTTTTAGAAATCATTCTATCCTTTTCAGAGCTCCACATTAGCACTAATAGAATTTACTGTAATAGTAGAAATACCATATGTACCTGTGTCATCCAGAATGGCAGCCCCTCAACACATGGCTACCCAACATTTGAAATGTGGCTAGTAATCTGGAGGAACTTGATTTACTCTGAATTGCTGTACGTTTAAATTTAAATGGTCACATGCAGTTAGTAGCTACTACTATTTGGACAGTATAGCTCTATATTATAAAGTCTCTATATTATTAAAAAAAGTTAAACATCAATGAATAAACTTTTAAGTTTATCCCAGAAACTGGTCTTCCCTATTTTCCCCCTAACCAATCAATAATTCTAAAATATATTTTGTCAATTCGCCAGCCTAATAAGTGATATATATTTAAAAAGAAATTAACATTCTTTATCTGGCACATATGGCAATCTACCTTAGCAGTTGACTCTTTGGAGGCTGTTTTGAACTTTAATATGAAACCAATTTAATTTATACATCTGAAACTATTATTCTACAACTGAATTGAAACATAATATTAGCTGCCATTTGTTAAGCACTTACTATGTGCCAAGCACTGTGCTACACGTTTTACATATAATATATATGTAAAATATAATATATTACATTATAATATATAACATATAATATTGCTAATTCCCTTGTTTAAGGGAAGTACAATCATCCCTGTTTTCATGAGGGGCAAATAACTTATAAGATGTCATAAAACTGAGGAGTAAGTGAACTAGGATTTTAACCCATGACTGACTCCAGCTTTCTTTCCAAATGGCATTTTAAAATCATATTTTTCAAGGCTTTGCTGGATAAAATTCCAATCAAGTAAGTACTTTCAATATCAGAAACAGATTTTTCCTCCTCCTATGTTTGTCGGTAGTGATCATCATTTGGTCAATGAGAAACACTTTATATCTAGGTATAAAATACACAGTAATTCAAATGGCTGTGTTGATCATGAGTAAAAAGACATATCTAAAGTTAGGGTAGCGGCTGGGTGTGGTGGCTCATGCCTGTAATCCTAGCACTCTGGGAGGCCCAGGTGGGTGGATCGTTTGAGCTCAGGTCAAGACCAGCCTGAGCAAGAGCAAGACCCCCGTCTCTACTTAAAA
>NC_033676.1:37646469-37712401 GCF_000165445.2 Microcebus murinus
CCCCCCCACCCCCCGCCCCCCCGCTCCCCCCCGCCCCCCGTGGATTTTTTTAAACGTTGCATTTGTCCGTACTTGCTGTAGTTGTAATTGTAAGAAAAAAATAAAATAAAAAAAAAACATCACTATTTCTTATTCATAAGTCATTCTCTAATCTCAAAAAACAAAAGCTGATATTAGATTTTACATGCGTAAGATTATTGAATTGCTGAAAAGACTGTTTGTCGTAGTTGCATTGTTGGAAAATTAGTTTCGTAAAAGGAAGAGTAAAGCAGAAGAATAAAGGATGTATCAACTTCTTTGTTGAAGATCTTTAAATGACATTACCTAGGATTGAATCAAATTCAGTCTATTTCCAGTTACAAGTAAAGAGTAGCAATCTCTCTCTATAGCAATACTAGACTTATATGCCTAACATTAACTTCCCTACGCTGTCTTTAAAGTCTAGCTCTAGAGAGTAGAAACGCAGAGGGCTGGCTTCCTGGTTTTGGGCTTTGGAGAACTGAGTATATGGTAGACTGTCAGTTGAGATAGGGAATCAAGAAAAAAGCAGCTTTGTAGGAGTAGGTGAGAGGGAAAGAAGTTCATTTTGACATGCTGTGTTCAAGGTACTGGGCAACCTTCAAATTGTGTATTTACTAAGGGTAGAACAAATTTTGTAGCTCTGGCCTGATATCTAGGAGTCATTAAACATGAAGTTAATCTAAGGATCAGAGAAAGAGATGAGGAGAAAACAATTTCTGGAAACACTCATCTTATTAAGGACAGGGCAAAAGAGAAGAGCTAAAGGAGTAGCCAGGAATAAAACCAGAGGTCTGGAATGTTTTAGAGTCAAGAAAGTTTCAAAGCAGAGTTGTTAAAAGCTAAAGTAGGTCAGATCGGCTGGAAAGTATCCATGTGATTACTAGATGCGTTCCTCACCAAACATAAACAGTTTCTGGCTGCTGGACAAGCAGCTACTTACAAAATCTTGAAGAGCGAAGGAAAAGTAAGGACCAGTGACATTGTGAATGTACAGTAGGCTATGATGTTCAGAAGTCAGCTGTACAAGCAGAGGGGAGAGCAAGCAGTAAGACAAGGCATAGAGTCAGAAGCTTTAAGTTTATGAGACATGCTATCAAGATGTTATTTCTGAAAAGAGAACTCTTTCATTGCCTATGTGGAAACTTTGAGAATGCTTTCCCACGAGCGGATTATGTGGCGAGCCTGTTCCTGATCTGAAGGTTGGAAAAGTTGGAGCTAAATCATTCTCAATTTATTATTATTCAATTTTAGAAATAGGAGTCTTGCCCAGGATAAGGGAGGACCAATTATAAATTACTGCGACTTTGAATCTGGCCTCCAGTAAATCCTCCTCACCTCCGCTGCCTGAACATCTGATTAACAGCAGATGTGCCACACAACGGTGCACACACACACATATTTATTCTTGTGGATACAGGATCACTCATATGTTGCCCGGCTGGTCTCGAAACCTCTTGGCCTCAAGAAACTCCTGGCTTGCCCCAAAGACTGGATACAGGTGTCGAGTCACAGGATCGCGTGGATCACCATTTAGTTTCATTAGGTACTGATAATAAATTAAAGCACTTTCAGGACAAACTAGGTCCACCATTCCCATGGATTTCGAGTTACACAACAAGAAGGCGAGCGCGCTTAAGCTTGCACCCCTTAAACGCATAAAAGCGTGGGTGCCCCATCACCTATTCATATGTATTCTAACAGGCCAATATTATTTTTTTTTTTTTTTGAGGCAGAGTCTCACTTTGTTGCTGAGGCTAAGTGAGTGCCGTGGCGTCAGGCCTAGGGCTCACAGCAACTCAACTCCTAGGCTCAGCGTCGCTACTGCTCGCCTCCAGTAAGCTGGGATACAGGCATGTGCCACCGATGCCGCCCAAACCGCTAATTGTTTCTATATTAGATTAGTTGCAATTTAATCTTCGATATTTATAGGTAGAGAGGGGTCTCGCTCCTTGCTCGAGGCTGGTTTCGAACTCCTGACCTGGAGCACCACCATGCCTCGGCCTCCCAGAGTGCTAGGGATTACAGCGTGAGACACCGCGCCCCGGCCGCAACAGCAAATAACTTTTATGACAAAAAAGATTGGGTTAACAATGGCCTTAATTCTTAACATGTTGTCTCCAATGCCTAATGGAGTACATATAAACACTATATAGCCTTTTACTATATTCATTTTCTTCTACCCCTATTCACCTTAAATGGAAAGATTTAAAAATCCTAGAAGGCAAGTCAAGCTGAACACGGTGTCTGTAAAGACGTCGAGTAAAATGGGATAAGGAAAAAGTATCTCTAATCACTCTCTTATAGGACATCTAATATATGTACCAAGTAATAATTCACTACTTTAAAGTAACACTTTTTAGTAATTTAAGGCCAACAGAGCAAGCAATTATTATTGTTTTATTGCAAGTGGGGAAAGTGAGGTGAAAACTACATACAAATGTGGCTTATGCACACCTAAAAATTATTTTAAATCAAAGTACAGATATGCATATATACATAATTTTTATGGTTACTCAGAAATTCCTCTTCTATCCAAAGCCCCTGCATTTATATACTTTTGTCATTCTTATTTATGTACTTTTGTTGGTTTTTCAATGATCTTTGGCAAAAACAATCGAGCACGTGCACTGCAGCTGTTCCCCTCTGTATTTGGTTCACTAGACTCAAATCATTTCCTTCCTGGAGTTTGAAAGATTTCACAACTTGCTTTTGGTATCTTAAAATTAAAGCTCTGGTTTAATTTTGGAGATTGTTATTAAAATATTAGGGAAATTTTTAGTCAAAATATTGCTAATATGAAAAGACAAACTTGCATTCTTAGAGGTTAAATAATGTACATAGTGGGTAGGTATAGTAACAAAACCCAACTCAAAAAGTAAATACCTTTATTCTAACCATTTTTAGAGTCCACTTTCTACTAAAAAGCAGAACTTTCATTAAGGAAAAAATATTTCCATGGTCTTCATGGGCAGAAAAAATAATTTCAGCCATACTTAAATTGTCAGACACAAAAAATGAAAAATAAACCTAAAGATAAGGAAAAACTAGCTTCCCAGCTTTAATTCTCAAAGTATGATTTACTATACAAATAAATATAAATTTCTCTTGATTTTCAATTTTAGTAGTTCTAGTTTTATTTGTGAACAAATGCTAAATCAGAGATGAATTGTTACATAGCTACAGGATAGAACTCTAAAAAAGAAAACATTTTAATGAAGTTCTTAACCGAGTTTATAAAATGTTAGCCTATTTTAGAATATAAGTAATTTTCCACTTACCTACTACAAACATGATCTATAAGCAGGGACACAGAATCTAGATTGTTATCAAGTTTGGTATTGTGATATAGGCACCGATCCCTTTGTAGTTCTACCGCCTGCCGCAGAAGAGTCTGTAAACGCCGTGGGGGAAGCATCACTGATGGTGGTAAATAGGCTTTAATAGAAGATATTTTAAAAAAGAGAAATAAAAAATAATAATAAACCATAAACTTTTATTTAAGACATTTAGTCATCTTCTGCTCTACTTGTCCCTATCCCAGTAATATCGTGTCCCTCTTAACTAGAGAAGTTCTGAGTAATATAATTTAACATGTGAGCTTTATGAATATTTGTCAGCAGCTACAGCCATGTTGCCACTAGAATGGGATATATACTTGGGTAGGACTTTATGTTGTAGGTGGATTTTCTAGGGGGAGTGGAAGCCAACAACAACAAAGAAGATAAAAGATAATAATGAAAAGAAAATCTAACAATGAGTAAGTACCAGAAGGAGACTAGTTATGAGAAAAATTTCCCCTTGTCAAAGAACAAAATTTTGGCAAAAGGCAGGAACAGGTCACCTCCCAGTTCCTATCAAATTGCTCTTAATGCCAAGGATGCTGTGAAGTTCAGGAAATAACTGGCATTTTGGTATCAATACCAACCTATTGCAATCCTTGAATGCCTTATACTTTCCACCAGCAAGGTTTTCTAATTCTTAGCATCTCCACTCTCATCTCAACATGAAAACTACAGTATATGATTTAACCATAGAGGAGAAGGTCATTTACATAAAGATATGGCAAAAATTAACCCCCTATTATAATCTGGAAGAGATATATACTTGGGGGAGAGTAAAAAAATTTACCTAAAGAAATCTGGGCCTTACTATTAAAATCAACAAAATTTTTACAACACTTATGGCTTAAAGCTATGGTTTACATATTTTTTTCTCTAAGCACAGCACTTTTCCCCAAAGCAAAATCTTAAGAGGAGCATCAGCGCATAATAAAACACAAGGAGAACTGCTCTGGGACCAGCACCCTTTCCCTGACTCCTAAGGTTAGCTTCTTACACTCCATGACAGAGTTTGAAAATCTTTGCTTTAAAGGGCTTCTTAATGGATCACCCCCCTTCTCCTATAACCACTTAATGAAAGTATGTCTAGATATAAGTCATTCTAATTGTTATGTAACATCTATTTCTAATCTGACAGAAAACACAGAAACATCAAAAATGAAGACTCTTACTCTGAAGTTTGTCCAACAATTTGGATCGGGAAGCTGTCCCTTTGCCTTCCCATTCTGCTTTTGCACGTAGGTCTTCTGCATGGCTACACATCAGATACCTAAAATTACAACAGTGAAAGCAACAAATATCAAACCCATTTCTTTGAAATAAACATAATTGAAACATATTGACTATTTGGCTATCCAGTTCTTACTAATACATATCACAAAGAAATTTCTACAGTGGACCTAATTCATCAATACAACGTGGTACCTACATACAATTAAAAACCTTCAAAATATTTATACTACATTAATTAAACAAGAACAACATACTTTTAAGAGTTTATCATAAACATCACTCAAGAAACAGTATAACTGGATAATCATCCTTATGTCATCCAGTGAAACGTATTGAGATCTCAGAACATAAAATTGGGGAACTATTTTATTACTCATTATTTGTGCAGAAGGTAGAATAAACGCTAAAGTTCACAGATTCTGCAGAATACATATGGGCCCGCTGCTGGGGGGATTGCCCTGACCTGGTTTTGGCTCTTCTCAGAATGGGCATTGAAAGTAAAAAGGTAAAGAAAGGCATTATTCAAACATGGAGATTAGACCTGGCAAGTAACTCTCCTACTATTTTGTCTGGTACTGCCAGACAAATCTGTTTTTCTCACTTATTTAAAAAAAAAAAAAAAATGTGAGTGTGTGTATATATATATTAAATATGGTAATGAGGATTTTTTAAGATGAAGTACATGGAGTACTTGGTCTACTACTTGCTCTACAGGCAAAGCTCAATAAATGGTAAGTATCAGAAACCTTTCTGTTAACGTAAGTATCACCCCCTGCTTAACTGCATAAAGTATATTCCGTTTAGACTCTAAATGATTTAATAGCCTTTTACCCAACAGAACTACTTTTCTTTTGCTATTTAGTACATGAATAGTGCCTTACCAGATAAAAAAACCTTACTTATAATTATGCTTGAAACATCCTATAGGAAGTTGGATACTGTGAAAATTGTTTCTAGTATCTTTTTTGGAATAAAATTTATTATCAATAATTATATGAAAAAATTATTCACCTGTTAAATTTTGCAAAAGTGACTTATTGATTGTTTCTGTGCTTTTATTATTATTTTTTTTTTTTTAGAGACAGGGTCTTGCTCTATTGCCCAAGGCTAGAGTGCACTGATGTGATCACAGCTTACTGCAGTCTCAAACTCCTGGGCTCAAGCAATCCTCCCGCCTCAACTTCCTGAGTAGCTGGGACTATAAGCATGCATCACCACGCCAGGCTAATTTTTTTTTTTTTTTTTTAACTTTTGTAGGAATAAGGCTTTGCTATATTTCCCAGACTGGTCTCGAAGCCCTGGGCTCAAGTGATCCTCCCACATCGCCTCTCAAAGTACTGGGATTGCAGGTGTGAGCCACCATGCCCAGCAAACCTTAAGGTTTTAAATGAATGTCCGTTTATGGAAAGTCACATGATATAACCAAAAGGACACTGAAATGAGAGGAAGAAACCCTGGGCTCTGATCCCAGCTCCACATCGTGCCATATCTGCGCCATTTCCTTATATGAAAAAATCAGGGGATGAACTTAATGCTGAAATTCACTTCAGAAGAAAAATTATATGATTAAATTATATGTTCTGCAGGAAGAAAATCATGTGAATGATATTTAGATGATAAATAAATCAAATACCTTATGAAAAGTTAATGAGAGTAAGATAATTTTTTGGCCACCTTATCAAGCAAGATACCTAGCAGAATTTATATTTCAAAATGTGGTGGTAAAGACCAGTGACTTTGTAATCAGTCGAACCAGGCTTTGAGTCTTAGCTCTCTGATTTATTAGCTTTTATCTTGGGCTGGTTACTTAATTTCTTTGAGGCTTAGTTTCTTTATCTGGAAAATGAACTCTACACCTCTTTGAGCCCATTCTTTTATCCACTGTTTTGTATTTATAGACTCATTATGTGCCAGATATTATTCTAGATGCCAGGGCTATATCATATAGTAGAAAATGCTATAAAGAAAAAAAAACTTAAAATGGAGTGATGTGACAGAGAATATCTAGTAGGTAATCTTAGGAGAGGATATTTGGGCTGGGAACTTAGCAACTAGTTGACAGCTATGCAAAGAAGATTGGGGGAAGTGCATTTAAGTTAGAGGGGACAGGCAGTGCAAATGCCTTAAGGGTTGGAAAGTTAAGGAACAGATAGACGTTAGTGTCACTAGACAGTAATGAATAAAGGAAAAGACAATAGGAAAGGATCAGGGATCTTGTGGGCTCGAGTAGCAATTTTGGGTTTTTAGTGTACTAGAAAGCCAGTGGAAGGTTTTAAGCAAGGGGAGTAAGAGGACTTTTTTATGGTTTTACTTATGTATTTCTGTGGCTGCTGTGGAAATAAGCACTGTTAAGGGATTAAGAGTGAAGGCAATGCAACTAGGTAGGAAGCTACCACAACATTCTAGGAGAGATGTCTATGACTTAACTAGGATAGAAATTGTGGAGATGGAGAGAAACAGACAAATTTGGGATGTTAGGCCATATATGTCAAAGTTAAAAGAAAGAAAAAGCAAGGATGAGGCTCAAGTTTTTCCTTTGAGCAACTGGGTAGAAGGTCTTTCCATTTACAAATCTGTAGGGGTGGAATGGGTAGAAGTACAACTGGATTTAAGAATTGTATCTTGAACACATAACTTTGAGACATCTATTACACATCCAAGTGGAGACTGTCAAGTATACTAGTAGATACATACATTGGGAGTTCAGATAAGAGGGTAGATTTAAGAGCCATTAGCATATAGATAGTATGTGAAGGCATGGTATAGAATCAGATTACTTAGAAAGAGTATGTACCTAGAGAATACAAGGGAGGCCCAAGACCAAGACTTTGAGTATTCTAACATTTAAAGTATTGATGTGAGGACAAAATGAGATTGTATAAATGAAATGCTTAACAAGGACCTGATACATGACAAGTATTAACTTAAACAAATGTTTGTATGCACCAATACTGGAATCTTCATTGCTTACTGCAATCTATGTCATAGGGTTTTTTTTGTTGTTTTTTTTTGAGACAGAGTCTCATTCTGTTGCCTAGGCTAGAGGGCTGTGACATTAGTCTAGCTCACAGCAACCTCAAACTCCTGGGCTCAAGCAATCCTACTGCCTCAGCCTCCCAAGTAGCTGGGACTACAGGCATGAGCCACCATGCCCGGCTAATTTGTGTGTGTGTGTGTATTTATATATTTAGTTGTCCAGCTAATTTCTTTCTGTTTTTTTTTTTTTTAACTAGAGACAGGGTCTCACTCTTGCTCAGGTTGGTCTCGAACTCCTGAGCTCAAACAATCCTCCCTCATTTGCCTCCTAGAGTGCTAGGATTACTAGGCATGAGCCACCACGCCCAGCCTGTCATAGGGTTTTTATAAAAGATTTTGAAATAGCATGTCACAGCCAATGCATATTTCTTCTTCCTTTCATCCACTTAACTCTCCATCTGAATAGGGATAGCCTCTTGGGATGACAAAAATAGTCTGTTGGCCGGGCGAGGTGGCTCATGCCTGTAATCCTAGCTCTCTGGGAGGCCGAGGCGGGTGGATTGCTTGAGGTCAGGAGTTCGAAACCAGCCTGAGCAAGAGCAAGACCCTGTCTCTACTATAAATAGAAAGAAATTAATTGGCCAACTAATACATATAGAAAAAAATTGGCCAGGCATGGTGGCACATGCCTGTAGTCCCAGCTACTTGGGAGGCTGAGGCAGGAGGATCACTTGAGCCCAGGAGTTTGAGATTGCTGTGAGCTAGGCTGATGCCATGGCACTCACTCTAGCCTGGACAACAAAGCCAGACTCTGTCTCCAAAAAAAAAAAAATAGTCTGTATACACACAAGTGAATTTACCCAGACAAATATTAATGTAAGAATTTAGCAATAATTAGTTATTTGTATCTTGGAAAAATGTTAAAGAAATGTAACTTTGGCCAGTTGTAACATAACAGCCTTGTAAACATAACAGCCCCTTCATCAACCTGAGTCTAAGAACTCAGCTTCCTTACCCACTAAGAACATGAATGCGCTCTGTATTGTATTTCAGCGGCGTCAATTCACAGCGTAGAACTTGAAGTGCCTCCAGGACCTTGCCATCCTCCAGGTATTCTAGGTACTTCTGCTGCAGCAGCAAAAACTTCATCCTCTGACATGACAGAAAGCAGCAGTCAGGGGAAAAAGGTTGATGGAAGTTTCAGATAATGTTTGTGCCTAAACAGAACAGTAGAAACCATTCTACTATGCCCTTTGAAAATAATTTTATAAAGTTTCAAGATGATTCAAAATATTTTGGTTTAATAGAGCTATAGCAGATTAAATGTGACTTTGATCAATTCCACATCTTACTAAAACTCTGCTTTGAATGAATAAACTCAAATCAGACAAGATCATTAGTGACTAAGGCATCAATATGGGAAAAAATGAATTCTGTTCTCAAAACATTCCCAGAGAAGTATATTTCTTGTATGAAAATTTAGAACTATTCCAAGTATTCTAAATTTGCTTTTTAAAAATACTGACTTTTATACTAGGGCATCGTGGGGTTTTATGCAACAAGTTTGGAAAAGATTGGAGAAAAACTAGTTAACAGAGGAATTGTTTAAAAGTCACAATGTGAAGGACGGACCTAATAGAACAGAAAGCAGAACTAGAGCTACTCAGTAGAAGCAGAAAAGTGTCAGATTTTAGCTTATCAAGAGCAAGAAGAGCTGTCCAACAAATGGACTACAGGTTGGTGTGTAAAGTACTGAGTTTCCTATGACTAAAGTGGACAAGCGTAAGCATGATGGACTCTCTTCTAGGAGGATATAAATGGATGCCTACCTCAGAAGGCTGCACTTAAGAGTCTTTAAAAAGATTCAGTATTTGTATTTGTGTGTTTATAATAATCTGATCACTGATGCTTTTAACTATGAAGCACAATTATTATTGCTCTTTCCCCCCCAAAAGTATAAACTACTTTCTAGCTTATTGTGAAGCATTTTCACATTTAGTTTATTTTCTGAAATGTGTTTGACTATTTAATACTTTTTAATGTTACTTTATTATTTTACATTTAACTCGAAAGTGATCATCACACTATTAGCAGTTTTTTACTATAGAAAAGAGATGTTTATGAATATCATGTTCAGAATTCTTTTAAATCTTAAACCTAATTAAGGATCTCTGCTTGGAGGTCTTTTCATCATATTTGCTGCTTGTGGAGCTTGAGAAAGCCAATTGATATATGGAGAAAATATATGGAGTAGGTAGGAAAGATTAGCCATATTTAGAGACTCCAAGGAATACAGTGGTAAAGATCTCAAGTCTACTTAGAATAAAAACCTAAATTATAGCTTTTTCATCTTTAGCAAGATGTTTACTTTTAAACTATCAAAAATATACAGATGTCACAAAATGGTGTGGAGAATTAAGAGAATTCATTTGCAGAATTAAGAGTAAAATCAACTGCTCTATAAGATTTTCCATCAAGGAGTATTTAGAAGAGAAGCATAAACTACAAGCTTATAAAAATAGTTTTTAGGGAAAGTAAACAAAAACTCTCATATAAATTAGGCATATATTTAAATACATCCTTAATAAGATACATTGCTTATGTTTGATAATTAACCTTAAATCTGTAGCTAAAGAACAGAAAAAATTTCAAACTGAGACAAGTTCCTCTAAATTTAGGAAAATTACACTTACCAATTTTTACACATAAAGTTAGACTGACTTAATAAATGTTTCAGAAATAGATTTAATTACCAAGATGCCCTCAAAAGTATACTGCTGTATATGTAGCCTGAAGTTAAACTTTATAGTCAAATAAAAAATACTTTGAAGTTCATTAAGTAAAAAACCAAAAACTAAACAAAAACTCTAAAAATCAATGGATTTTATATTTGAAGTTACTCTGGATATTCTCACCATTTTATCTTCTGAAAAAAAACCTCAACTCTTGAAATGAAGACCTCATACAGTTCTACTGGTCAATATACAAGTTTCATATTTCATCTAGGGTATTTTTGATTCAAATTTGAGATCATACTCAGTTGCAGAATTTTTTTCATTTAAATGCCACATGGAAGTGCCCAGAGCATTTAATTTCTTCACTAAATTTTCTTAGCAATTGGGAATTTGGGGAATGCTTTTTCTAATTCAGGGAAAATCTTTTATTTACTTATTTCTTTGTATCGATCGATCGTTAGGTCCCATGCCTACTCTCTCCTCCATTCCAATGTGTGTAGGGACAGTGCCCCAAGGGCTATTTCCCCCTTATTTTCCCACCAAGATCTTGACAGAACATGTTACTCTCTTTCTATGGGGCAGAGGCAGGGCAGGAGAGAAGAGGAAAGCAGACCAAAACTTTTGAGATGCCAATATAAACACAAATTTCTATATATACAAGCAATGCTATAAAAGTAGCATAAGAGCACTTCTCTCTGAGCCATTTTATCCAGATTAAGACCAAGAATATCCTCAAACAGATATCAAATCCTGGTATTGTGCATGGCAACTAACATGCTGCTAGCCAAGCACAGCAAGAGATTTGGTTGAGAAAGAAATGTTTATTCTCTTAAAAAATCAGTTCAACCTTAAGTATTTGACACATTATGGTAAGGATGGGGAGTAAAACTGTATTTTACCTTGAAAAATTTAAAACACTAAAATGTAAACATAATCTCAAGGAAATAAAGCCCTTTTTAATTAACAAATAATGTCATTTACTGAAAAAGTTATAAAAAATCAAGCAAAATTAAAGCTTGCTGAGATGGGGACAGGGCTTTCTCTACTCATGTATATATGTTTTAAAGATCTTGAGTTTCTTCAAAATAAAGAAGATAAAAAGGAAAAAACAACAGGGAGGGCATGGAAATTCCATCCTCATCTCACCCTACACACCTCTTCATCTGTATGCTTTGTAATATCCTTTATAGTAAACCAGTAAATGTAAAATTAAATAAATAAAAGAAAAAAAAGTTGAGGAAATAAAACTCTTTCGTATCTTCCTCCAACTCTCAACCTTTAAGAGATTATTCTGGCCTCTAATGATTTTTCAACATCTCTGGGCCCTGCAATATTTCCTTCTCTATTTTAATATCTAATAACTTGAAATTGATAAGTGAGTTGGATACTCGAATGATAGTTTCACACAGTCAATTCTGCTGCTTCCTCCCTACCATACCCTACCCAAATTAGACTGCTTTATCCTTTCCTCCCATGTTATTAAACTGAACTCAACATGAAAGAAAAACTCAGAAGTTATGATACAAAGAAAGTCTGGTCATCAAGGACAGCCTCCTAGCTAACTTAGTAGTGGTTCTGACTAACTCTGAAGAAGTAAGGCTATAACGAAGTTTTATCAATTAAATCATGACTCAGAGGAAAGGGGAAATGAATTACATTAAACTATGGCTCTCAAAACTCCTTATCTGATTTTAAAATTTATTAATTTTCATATGTTAATATCTGAACAGTTTTATTAAGCACATTTCTATTATATTAAAAATAAAGAACCTAACACTTTTAGACATACAAAAGTTTTCTGTTATTGGTCTCAAATACCCATCCAAATTGCCCAGACATGGCTAAACATATTTGAACCCAAACTAAAAATGCTGATTCATGAGAGCAACTTCTGCTATTCCTAGTATGATTTGACTGAAAACCATTTTAAAATGGGGCATGGGGTGTAGAGGAAGTGGATTGGATCAATAAAAACATTAAGGTTTAAAAAATAAAGTACAATTTTAGTCTAGACTAAGTCATCAAATGTGTCTGGGTATATAACTAAGATGTTTAAAAAAAAACCTTAATAATTGTCTATGCCATTATTACAAATTTAAACTTATATTATATTATTTTCTTCTGGAGATGGGGTGGGAAGAGAAGTAAATTTAAACACAATTAGAAAAGTGAAGAGCAACTTCAAAAAATGCTGAACTGACTCTTTAAAAGCAATTGATTCATCAATGCTTAAAGTGAGGTAAAAGTTGGAACCCTTTTCTTTGTATAAATACTAAACAGTTTGATGATGTGAGGCTCAACCAGAGATTTAATCTTCATCTTTTATTAGATCCTAGAATGTTCTACAGACTGAACAGGCTGTAAAAAAAAAAAAAAGAATTCCTTCTTATTATCTACCTTTCTTCATTTTACATGTTACTTCTAATGAATGTTTCTAATGAGATAGGTATAATCTAAATCCAATACAGAAGTCTGAAATTACTAAAAACAAGAAAAAAACAGGAAGCCTATAAAATTTTTACTAAATTACAGATATAATTTGGGTGAAACTTGAAAAAGGAAAACGATCTCCAAGAGATCACATTCATTTTAAAATAGTCCACAGGCAAGTTCTTTACCTCACAAACCATGCCAACTTGCCCAAAGGGAAAGGAACTCAAATTCTTATTTTGGCCATTTAATCATCCTTATTTTAATTCATTCAGAGCTAAAAATTTATTAGAAACTGCCCAATAAAATATACTTAGTTTTTGTTTTTTTTTAACCCTGAAACACTGACTGGGGAAACTTTAGTTACTGAAAATTTGTAACCCATTTGAATACAAAAGTTTAAGTATTTTAACTTCTTTTTATTTTTAAATTTTACTGTGTAATTATCACTTAAGTCAATTTGTTGTCAATCATCTGACCCAATAGTTTTAAATTTTTAATATTTTAAATATTTACTGAAAGACTAAAATATACTAGATCAATTTAAATGAGTCTGTATTTGTTCATACTTGATTGCACTTTAATTCACCTGAAGCTCATTCTCTAGGATTATACTATTGTATAGAATTTTGCATTAAGAGTTTGAAAACTCTTTTGTAATAAGATTTCAAAAGAAAGAAAAAAACACAAGGCTAAATAAGTTTATAGACAGACAGAAAAGACTAATGTTTCACTCAATTTAAAAAGCCCAAAATGTAAGTCATTTACTAATATTTAACAAGTAGCTGTTTTCCCTACTTCACTTCCTATTCACTTTCTTTCCCTCCCCCACCACACAGGAAACTGCTTTTGACAACAAATGAATCAGCTAGAAGTTAAAAACCAGTAGCTAGCAGCTGATTCTTCACGGTTTCCAATCACCAGCACTTAGAAAAAACTTATTCTCTCCTTTCCCTCACCAACATCTGAAGAATTAAAGCCCATTAGTATAAAAGATTCATTAAGATTTATGAAAGAGGCTAACAGGTTAAACTACTAAATTGATCTTGTTAGGGAAATAAGGCCAATAAGCAGGACCTGGTGGTCAAATCTGCACACAAACCCTCCACCAGAGTGATAAACATACAAACTTTGATACTGTCAGTGCACACAACAGGAATGTAAGAATGGAAAATGGTGAGCACACCAATGGAGTTGGTTTGAATTAATTATAATTCCCTAAGATTAAAAAACACATAATTAACGTATCAGCTTCTAAAGGCAGTATGGATATACGAACACATTTCTCTTCAAATAGCACATTCAGTATTATAAGTAACATAAAAGTATAATTTATCCTAAACTCTGTAAATATAAAACTCCTATCAACAGCATTAAAAGCATGAAGATATTTCAACATAATTTTTGAAGAGCTTAATTTGTAAAATAGGTTCAAACAACACATTTACTAAGTATGATTTTAAAAATGCAAAACTCATACTTTAAAACATCATAAACACTCATCTTAGCTTACAAACTTAATTATATGAAATTTAATTACTTTTAGGCCTTATCTTGTATAAAAGGCAGAAACCTAGAGTTATCAATAACCTACTAAAATAAGCATAAATGTGAAACTAAGAACAAAAGTGTATTTACCACAATTATTCCCAACAACGTTTGAGAGATTTCAAGCGCGCCTCTTACCACAATAGCATGAGGAGAATGCACTAAAGGCTTTAGTTCATTCAGGTCATTTTCTGCCTGTAAAAATTGGTATAAAAGAAAAACAGAAATGTCACAAAATGCACATCAAATATGTAATTTTAGCAGCAGTCACACAGCTCTATATGCCCTACTTTACCTTATCCCAGTCTCCTTCCATGACATGATTTCGGAATTTGGTAGCAGAAGGATGTTCTAAACGACATCCTGACTCTTGCATGAGGAGATCAACAGTCTGGCTGCAGGAGAGATACAGTGTAAAAAAGACCTGACCAACTTTAGGGTTTTACTCTTCCAAATAAACTAATGTCCATGAACACGGTTGCAAAGTTTTTAAGCTAACCTCATGATGAAGGGAAAAAAAGCTTTAATGTGCTTGCTTAAACTAACTTGATTTAAAACTATCACCTACATTTATTCCTAGTTAAGTTAAAAACCTTTCTTGAAACCAGAATCAAAATCAGTTCTCTCTACATTTAATGCCTCAGAAGTTTAATGAAGTATAAAATTTCTAAAAATGTGTTTTAACTAGTAAAACAAAGGAAAAACCAGGATCTACATACTACTACTGTTACATTTTTTTTAAAGTAAAGGTCAAAGAGTACTGTTACATTGTGAAAGATAAAAAATTATTAATATTAGCTCCATAGAAGGTGAAAGAGATGATCCATGTTAGGTTAAGAGTTTACATCATCCAGATATTATATCAGCATAGAAAAATTCTAGTAGGTCAATCTTTAAATCCAGCATAAAAAATCATTCCCTTTCTCTCTATACTAAAAATAGCAAATTTACTATGGTGTAGGTTCCAAACAGTCACGAGTTATTTCCTCCTGCTGCTGTCAGCTTGCTTCTTGTCTCAGTAATATGTTCTGTTAGCATTTACAAAATCTGTTTTCATACTAATCCTTTTCCTTAGGGAACAAAGTGAAATCTTTCTAAGGCATATTTCTCTTTGAGAGCTTAAAAGATTCATCAATGTATTTTCTTCCCTCATGTATTTTGATATCTAAGGACCTTCATTTATCAGTCTTATATACTTGTGTTTATGTTTCAACGCTTTTTCATTCACCTCTACCTAATTTTCAGCTAAACAGTGCTATGATCTGCCTGAAAATCAAAATATTTATGCCACTTTTTAAAAGTACCAACCTTCTCAGCAAATCCATAAATCCCAAACTACACATTGGCTAGCCTAGGGACTCATTTTAATCTACACTTTGAAACTAGGAAATTGACTGTTGCATGTTTTCTTCCCCCTTCATCTCATTCTGGTTCTGCCTCTTGCACCTCCTTCATCCGGCTCCAGGGCACTCCCACCCATCCTACCTTCCACCCCCTGGTTTTCCTTTGTGGTTTTGGCCAAGGTCGTTGTCTACCTTCACCCTATGTTAGGTACACAAGGCCACCTAAATTGTATTTGAAAACAAGTGATTCACCAGATCAGATGTCCCTTTTTCAAAGGCAATCACCTTCTTGGCATTAAACTGGGATTTCAAACTAGTTAATGCTAGGCCTCTAGTACACACACAAGGGCCTTTAGATGACATCAACACTGTATCTACATTATTCCCATTAGATTTATTCAACCACTTCTTTCCAAATTATCCCAGCCCCTCAGTTCCCATAAACACTTGTAGGTGATTGTCTTTCTTGATTGGTAGTTTGCCTTGGCTGTTGTTTGTCATGGTTGGGGGTGGGGAGGTGTCCCACAAAGATGCAACTAAGATATACTTGAAAAACAAATCCTCCAAGGTTCATTATTTCCAGCAGCTCTAATCCACCCCTCCCCCAACACATACAGAGACGCACTCCTGCATCTGTCTTTATTGACAGACAATTAAGCTCTGAAGGTGTGTGGGGAGGAGTCATTCTTTCGGCTTCTCCAATCCCTCCCCAACCCCTCCACTGCCTGTCCTGTCTCACAATTTGTCAGACTCGTTGATTTTCCCTTATTTCCCTTCAGGTCTGCTCCTCCTCCCGGGTGGGCCTGAGCCGCGTCCTCCCAGGGGCTGGGCTCTGCGTGCCCAGCAGTAATTCTCTTAGACGGAGCTCTTTCCAGCCCCCGCCCCCGCCCGCGGCAGTCTCCGTCCCTCGGTCTGTCCATCACCAGTTGCCGGGAAGGGATACTTACTTGAGCCCTAAGCCATTCAAGTGCTGTCCTATTAGCCTAATGACATCCTCGTCTGACTGGGAGAGCCGCTTCTTCTTCTTGAGGCTGCTGCCCAGCTCTGGGGTGGCCAAGGAAGAGGCGGCGGCGGTGGTGGCGGAGGCAGCTGCGACGGAGGCTGAGGCTGCGGCGGCCGCCCCGCCGGGAACCCCGTTATTGACATTCAGGCTGTTGCTATTGTTGCTGGCGGCGGAGGGGGCGGAAGGCAGGAGCCCATTGGCGTGGGCCAGGTCCCCCGCAGACGACGACGACGAGGGGGACGACTCCCCGTTCTGGGCCGACAGGCAGGCGAGTTCCTGGGTCTGTCCCTGGCCCCCGCCGCCCCCTCCTCCTCCACCACCGCCGGCGCCACCACCTCCTCCTCCTCCTCCTGCCCCGTTGGCCTGCATGATGCTGCCGCTGACCAGGCTGTGGCCGCTACTTCGGTGGGGGACGGCACCGGCGGCGGAAGGGGCAGCAGCCGGGGGGAGTCCCACCACTACCACCACGGAGGAGGAGGAGGAGGAGGACGAGGACGAGGACGACGAGGACGGAGGGGAGAGGCCTGCTCTGCCTGCCGAAGCCCCGGGCTCTCCTGCTCCCTCCGCCGCCGAGGCTCGGGGTTTCTTCCGCGGGGGCGGGGAGGCTCCGCCGGTGTCCGAGTCGGAGGAGGAGGAAGCGGAGGCCAGAGTTTCCTCGCCGAGAGAGGCCGTGGTGGGAAGCCGGTGGGGCGAGGCGGGGGAGGGGAGGCGGAGGCCGGGGAGAGGGTCGGGGAGAGGGGCGACGGGGGGCGGGAGGGGGTCAGGGTAGGAGGTGGGGAGAGAGCAGGGAGAGGAGGAGGAGGGGGAGAAGGAGGATCCGGGCCCTTTCCCCCCCCCCTCCCGGAGGCAGCTCAGGGTGCGCGGCCTGGGGTCGCGCCGGGGGCGCCGCGGGGCGGCTGCGGGGCGCGGGGCCCGCCGCTGGGCTGAGCCCCGGCGGTGGCGGCGGCGGCGCGGGCGGCAGCGGAGGCAGCTGCCGCCTCTGTCCTCGGGTCCGCTCCGCTCTGCTCCCTGGTGTGTTGATTCTTCCCCCAGCTGCTGCCTAATGGAGTCCAGGCGCTCGCGTCACAGGAAATGCCTATACTGCCCTCCTCACTCACTTCCGGTGGCAGGTATGGAACCTATAGGGGGCCTGTCACCCAGCACGTGCGCCGGGGGCAGGCCCGGGGTTCGGGGAGGGAGGCCGGCGGCCCGGCGGGGTCCGGCGCGACCCCGGCCCCGACTCCGCCCCGGCCCGGCCTGGCTCGGGCCTCCCCGCGCCCTGGCGGGCCGGCTCGGCGAGCGGCAAGTGCGGAGCCGCCCTGCGAGGCCGGGCGTGCACGGGGCGGCAGAGTTGCGTGCGCGCGCGTGTACAGCGGTGTGACCTAGAAATGTAAGATGTGCGGAGGGACTGCACATTCTTGTCACGGGCTGAGGTGGGGGTCGAGCAGGTGGCGAGGTTTTCCAGCAAGAACTTGCAGGCCAAGGGTTGTGGTAGGCCCCTGTGGACCCGCGTAATGGTAACCAGAACTGAAACTAGCATTCACAACCTCCTCGGTTTAGGGTAGAAAAACTTGAATTTCCACACCCAAGTGCCACACACGGTTGTGTCCGGGGCCATCCCTGGAGGTCTGAGATCTTGAGCAGGTGAGACTCCGTGCTCCACCCTACAAAGGTGAAATAGTCTATAGGAGCGTATCCGATGGGGACAAGAAGCCACAAAAAGGCTGTGAATGTGTAGAGAAGGGGAGGGACTTGGCTGTTGGGGCTTCAGTCTGTTTTAGCACTTGCCCAGCACCTCCTCCTTTCCAACTGCGTCTTGAGTCACTGCCCATTTAGGGAGCAGTAACATAGTCCAAACAGTTGCCTCCAAAATATGCATCCTAAGGAGAATTCAGGCTGCAGTTCAGATCCGGGCTTGAAGTTTTTACTTGACGCGTGAGGCTTCCGTGTCGTCATGACTTACCAATGTACATTGATGTAGAAATGCAGTGACAAAAAACTAGGCTGAATCTTAATCACTGGCACATGTTCTACATTACCCCCAAGCAATTATTTACATGTATGTGGTTGATAGCAAATATACCTGATAAGTACAAACATTTTCTCAGAAATTTAAAAAATCTTTCCCTGAAGTAGTTTCTCTGTGGGGAAAAGAAACATAGACCTAACTAATACATCTTTTATTTCTGAAATTTACAACATTAATAACTCAAAGTAATTTTGAGGCTTTTGGAGACAGTCATTTCTAAATTTGGAAATAAAATAAAAATGATGCTGATGAGAAATTAGTAAAGAATCTTGAACTTTATTGATCCTTAGACTGAAAGAAGGAAGACCAATGCAAGATCTTACAGAGATTGAGCTTTGTAGTTCTCATTCCTTAAATATATTTCCAGGTGGTAGCTGTAATTGCAAGGTGACTCATATATGATGTTTATGTTCATCTGAGGTAGACCTGAGTTCTAGCTGAGGTTCATAGGGCACTGTCCCTGTATCCAACAGAGCCTGAATTATTAGCTAGTTAACACTTTCAGAGATCCCTGATTGTATATTAACTTTACACCTTACTATTCAAAGTGGTATTATTGTTTAGGCACAATTTAATTTCTGTAAAATAATTTATAAGAATTTATTGGGCCCATAGCAGCATTGTGGACTTGCTTCTGAATAAAGTCCATAGCTTTTATAAAGGAAACAGTCAATCAGTGGTAGCTACAAGGCTCACACCGCATTGATAAAAGTAAAAGGATAAAAGGAAAAAGAAATTAGATTCCATTGCTGTCTAAACTCAGTACATATATCCCTTGCTTTTCTACTTTTTAGGTAACTAAGGCTACTCTTAATAGAATTCTGAATTTATGAACTAATTAATATACACACAATTTTCTCCTATACTAAAACACAGCTTCAGAACCTGTTATCTGAACTCTGGGTTTTTTCAGAGCCAGGTTTCAGGTTCACATGCAGATGAATAATTCTGAAATGCCACTCTACACATTCAATAACATTGTATTATCTACAGGAGAAAATTTAGATTCTAGTTAGGTCCGGTGCTTCATGCCTGTAATCCCAGCTCTTTAGGAAGCTGAGGCAAGGGGATTGCTTGAGGCCAGCAAGTTTGAGACCAACCTGAGCAAGAGCGAGACCCCATCTCTATGAAAAATAGAAAAATTAGCTGGGCTTGGTGGCACATGCCTGTAGTTCCCAGTTACTCGGAAAGCTGAGGCAGGAGGATCGCTTGCGCCCAGGAGTTTGAGGTTGCTGTGAGCTAGGCTGACACCACCACACTCTGGCTCAGGCGACAGAATAAGACACTGTCTAAATGAGTGAATGAATTAAAAAATTTTATCTTGCTGTCCATAGATTGGTCTCAGTCTTTCTTTTTGGCTTTATCTGTTACTGTTCCTCTTAAGCCCATCATTATACTGTCCCCCAAATGTACTGGGTTCATTTCTTCTTAGGAGGCTTTGACCACACTCCTATCTATCCCCCCCCCCCGCCCCCCCCATCTGATTCCAATTTTTCAAGACTCAGCTCATTTTGAACCTCCACAGGGGAGCCTTTCCTGAATTCCATCCTCCTGTCCCTCACTGGGAGTATAATTTGTTAAGCCCCTCAATCTTGAAGGCTGCTTGTTGTTGTTTTTAAATAGAGATGGGGTCTCATTCTTGCTCAGGCTGGTGTTGAATTCCAGGGCTTAAGTGATCCTCCTGCCTCAGCCTCCCAGAGTGCTAGGATTACAGGTGTGAGCCACCACACCCTGCCTAAAAGCTGTTTGTAATGTAACTTGCTAAGACCCCTACTTCAGGTTATCAGAGAAGAGCCTTTCCAGACCTCTGTCCCCTTGATTTACCTTCCCCTTTTTATCCTTCTACTAGGAAAGACTTAAGATGGTTTAGGAATAAAGATCCAAGTTGTCTTTTAGAAAAAAGAAATTGAGTGTATGTTTAGATATTTGATACTTAAATTTGTTTCTGCACTGTTAACAGGGTCTCTATGTGCCCAACCCTGTGCCAGGTTCCAAATAAGGGGTAACTTCTTGTCCTAGAAATGTTCAAGCAAGGGGGCAGGGGCAAGATATGTAACCATTACAATATATGTACCCCCATAATATGAGGTAATAAAAACAAATGTTCAAGCAGAGGCTTTTAGGTGTCTCGCCCTCTGTCAGGGGTTCTGTAGAATCAAGTATAGGGTAGGTAGTTGAGCTAGTTGACCTCGAAGGCCTTTCCAACTGTAAGATGTCTGTGAACTATGTACATATGAGACTCTCAACTAATGTATAAATTCCTTGAGGTAACATTTGCTCATTGTTCATCTAAGTCAGTGTTTTTCAGATTGTGGGTTGTGACCCACTTGTGAGTCATGAAATTAATTTAGTGGACCATAATTAGTGTTTGTAAAAATAAAGTGGAAAAAGGCCAGGTGCGGTGGCTGGCTCACGCCTGTAATCCTAGCACTCTGGGAGGCCAAGGCGGGTGGATCGTTTGAGCTCAGGAGTTTGAGACCAGCCTGGGCAAGAGTGAGACCCCATCTCTACTAAAAATAGAAATTAGCTGGACAACTAAAAATATATAGAAAAAATTAGCTGGGCATGGTGGCATATGCCTGTGGTCCCAGCTACTCGGGAGGCTGAGGCAGGAGGATTTCTTGAGCCCAGGAGTTTGAGGTTGCTGTGAGCTAGGCTGACGCCATGGCACTCACTCTAGCCTGGGCAACAAAGTGAGACTGTCTCAAAAAAAAAAAAACGATGTAAGTTTGGCATATCAGCCTGGTACTTAGCAACAACAATATTCAATGTATTAAATTTTTATTAGGAAGAGATAGTTTTCAGGATATCTGGTGTCCCTGGGGAGGGATATATTAATGTTTATATTCACATCCTCAGCTTTGTTCCTAGCTTGTTTTTGTTTAGGACTCTAAAACTGGCAAGCTGGACTTGTTGGACTTGGGTAGGCTTAGGAGAATTCAGGAGAGTATAATTCTTGGGTCAAAGTCCTCAGTCAGCTGATTGATCCTGGGCAAGTGATTTTACTTTGTTGACCCTCAGTCATGTCATCTAGAAGTGAGGATAATGACGCTAGCCTACGTGCCTGAGAAGCCTGATGTGTGGGTCTAATGAAATCACGAATATAACAAATATTTGGAAAAGTACTATGTTGAAATATTTCAAAATAAAATTTAAATCCTCCACCATTTAGAAAGGATTTCAGGCAGTTAAATGCAAAAGTATACATTTTTTTATTATTGAGATTCCTGAGCTGGACTCTAGTCACTTTCTTACCCCAGCTCTACCACTCAGCTGCGTTCCTCCGTTGCTCTAGCAGGCAGCTCTGAATGCTGTACTCCGTGTTGATCTCTGTGAGTGGGGCGAGGGGCACAGTCATCTGGCACTTTCACCTACAGTTCCGTGCGTGTCTGTGCAGCGCTCGCTTATTTTCCCTTTCTGGAAACATTCCGTGCATGCTGTGGGCATTCAGTACACTTCTGTGTACAGGGGGTAGGGGTGGCACGCCGAGGAGATTTAAACGCAAAGACAGGACTATGGCTTTGCCACAGGAACCTTTACAGCCGAAAGTGAACAGGTAGACATAGTCACCTTCCTCTCAGCCAAAAACAGTCCTTTTCTCAGTAGCCATCTCAAGCTATTCCTGAGACCCATTTGGTGTAAATAACAATGTCTCAGGAAATTTTCTGGAGGAACTGAAATGAACCATAGAAACCAGATTGTTCTTTTCCTACCACGTGGCTGGGATAGACTGCTCGAGTAGCTTGGGTTTGCTGCACTGGCTTGGTGGTAGGCTCACATTAAAAAACACATACCCTTGAACTCCCAGCCTCAATCAATCCTCCTGCCATGGCCCAGAGTAGTGGGATTACAGGTGTGAGCCAGGTGTTTCTGGGTGTGATACCCAGAAATACCTATTTCTTGAATCGCCTTCTAGTCAGCCAGGGCTGGCTTAGATGACTGTTTTTCAAGCTGTGGGTGCAAAGACAGTCACTGAAGCATTATCTTAAGAGCAAAAAGAAAATGGTAGTCACCATGTGCTGATATGGACATAGTGCCAAGATATGTTATTAAGTGAAAAATGCATGTTACAAAACAGTACATCATATGATTCATTTTGGTAAATAAGTGGATATATCTATTTATACATTATTTTCTCTGGTAGAACAGAAAAGCATAAACAGTGATTTGTGTTTGGTTGGATAGACTGGGATAGTGAGGAGGGAAGTTCTTATTTATTTTTTGTTTTATACTGTTCTTCAGTGTTTCAATTTTCTAACTATATACAGTATAAGTATTTTTTTAAAGTGTCAACAGGGGTTATTGAGTTGTAAGATTAGACAATTTCACTTTTTTAAAATTATTGCTATACTTTTAAAGCACTCATGTTTTTAAAAGAACACTCAAAAACCATCAAAATATTCATGAGAACTTAATCATAATAACAACAAGCCAGACAAAGCAATGGTATATTGCTTTGACATTTTATACTTCTTTGACATTAAATATATTTGTTTTTCTAAAATCTCCTTTTCATTCCCTGTGCCTCCTATATTTTCCGACTGCCGTCTCACACCCCGTCTCTCATTTGGTTAAATTCATCTGGGGAATAAAGGGCAAAAAGACATTCCTATTTATTAACTTTGAAAAGTAGATCAATAATTGATAGCCCTGGGAGTCCCTGATAGACTATAGACAACAGGCCCTTTGGACAGTCTTCCTTCTTCTCAGTTTCAAATGTGCTGTTCATCATTTGGCATCATGATATCATAAGTAATAATAATAAAATACAATTATGACTGTTAACAGACACATTCTAATTATTATGAGAAAATGAGTTTTCTGAATAAGTATATGCAGCCCCGATAGAGATAATAGACCCATGATTAGACATTTAAAACTGAAAACTTTTAAAGACTATAGTAGGTTAGTTATTCATAAAGTTTCAAAAATTATTGAAAGAATCTTCAGACTTATTCAGTTACTTATTTTTATTTTAAAATTGTGCTGTTTACTAAATACTACATGATTAGGCAAACATGAAACATTATTATAGCCTAAATATTAAAAAAGGTTTGTTGAATGGGAGGCCATGAATGCCAGTCATTAACAACAGAAGAACAGAATAGTAGCTCTTAGCTTCCTGTGGCTAGTGGAGTGGTGCATGGCTAACTCAGAACTAACAGAGTTTTAGAGATTTATTGGTTCCCTTACTACTAATGCGGTTTGTATCTTCGCACATAAGAGTAGCCTTTCTCTATACATTTATGAAAAATAAGGATCTCCACTTTCCTGCTATATCTATGACCTCTTATCTCAGAATGTTTTTTCTATATCCCCAAATTACTATTATTTGTTTAGATATGGTCTTGCTCTGTCATCCAGGCTGGAGTGCAGTGGTACGATCATAGCTCACTGCAGCCTTGAACACTCCTGGGCTCAAATGAAGTGATCCTCCTGCCTCAGTCTCCCATGTTGCTATGTCTACAGGCCTGCACCACCACACCCAGCTAATTTTTATGTTTTTGTACGTACTGGGTCTCACTATGTTACTCAGGCTGGTCTTGAACTTGCTGGCATCAGGCCATCCTCCTGCCTCAGCCTCCCAAAGGGTATGTGAGCCACCATGCCCAGCCTATCTCCAAATTATTGACAAATACTATGGAGTAGAAATAGATGTGTCCTTAAGAATTTCAACAGCACTGTTCTGTTCACTTTATTTCCTAGTTCCCACAAGTTCCATTCTTATCCTTTCTTTCCTGGGGTGGCACATGTCCACAGCAGGGCTTCCATAATACTGAAATAATTGTAAGAGCTAACACTTACTGCTGTGGACCAGACACTGTTCTAAGTGCTTTACATATACTGCCTTACTATTTTCATCTTCCCATCAGCCACATGAGGCCCGTATTTTTGTGGTCCCGTATTACAGGTGATAAACTGAAGCATAGAAAAGCATATAGCTGGCGTGTGGCAGAGCTGGGTGCACGGTTTCCAGAGCTGTGTGCTCAACCCCTATACACTAGTTTTCAGAGATGGCTTGTGTTAGAGTCTGAAAAGTAACCTTTGTTTAAATTCCTTAGGAGTTAAGAGAACAAGCCCTTTAAATTAATTTTTGAACCTTTCCCTTTGTGTGTATATGAAACGTTGGCCCCTCCCCTTTGAAGCCTGTATCAATTCATTAGCCTAATTAGTAGTAGATAAGTGAGCCCAGGAGGGACACTAAAAGGTTTTCTTTCCTCTAAAAGCTACCACAGGGGGTGACTGAAAACTCCTTATCAAGGGTATAGTTAATTTCTTTAAGAAGTCCTTGTTGAGACACAGACATTCTGCCTAGCAGGGTAACCTGGAGATTTGTTTATCAATTTAGGACACTTCACCTTGAAATGGCAAAGGTGGGCAAGAAGGAATGAATGAATGTTCTTTCCATGTGAACTAGGAAAGCGCTGAAACTTGGAGGGCTTTTTGAGAGACACATTAGGTCAGGAGGCCCTTGCCACATTTATTTTTACAACCTCTTATATCTACCTAATGAGTTTCTAAACTGTGTAGGTCTATAATAGTCTAGGATCCTGGGATAAGAAAGAGCCAGACTTGTGTACAGGAATTCATACTTGATCACTTTACTCCGTTGAGCAGCTCAAGCCATGTCAGCTGGCAGAGGAAGCCACAGATACCGAACACAGATGAGACTAGATACTATAGCATACGCTTAGTATCTAGGGACAAGAAAGGAAAGGTCAGCTCAGGGAGGCTACAGGAGCTTCTTTTAAGAGTGCACTGTTTAGGAAGGGCAATCAGGCTGCTTAGAGACCTTACATTGGCATATACCCCAAAGAATATGGATAAATGGTTGCTTTGCCATATCAAGGTTTTTTTGTTTGTTTTTTTTTTTGTTTTTTTTTTTGAGACAGAGTCTCACTTTTTTTTTGTTTTTTTTTTTTTTTTTAAACAGGGCAGACTGTCTCAGAGAGTCTCACTTTTGTTGTCCAGGCTAGAGTGAGTGCCGTGGCGTCAGCCTAGCTCACAGCAACCTCAAACTCCTGGGCTCGAGTGATCCTTCTGCCTCAGCCTCCCGAGTAGCTGGGACTACAGGCATGCGCCACTATGCCCGGCTAATTTTTTTTTTTTTTTATATATATATCAGTTGGCCAATTAATTTCTTTCTGTTTATAGTAGAGACGGGGTCTCGCTCTTGCTCAGGCTGGTTTTTGAACTCCTGACCTTGAGCAATCCGCCCGCCTCGGCCTCCCACAAGGTTTTTAATAATGTTTTATTTTTCACAGCTTCTCTGAGAGTAGGCACACTGTTATCTGTGCTGGTCAGTGTGCAGATGTGAATTGGGTCCTCTTCCATTTCAGAGACTCTGCTTGATAATGGGGGGATGGCCAAGATGATTTTTTTGTTTGTTTGTGTGTTGAGCAATAGGGTCTCTATCGCCCAGGCTGGAGTGTGGTGGCCCAATCTTAATGCACTGTAACTTCAAACTCCTGGGCTCAAGCTATGCTCTTGCGTCAGTCTCCCTAGTGGCTGGGACTATAGGCATGTGCCATGGCTGGCTAATTATTTTTTATTTTATGTAGAGATAGGGTCTTGTTGCCCACGCTGGCCTCTAAATCCTGGCCTTAAGCAATCCTACCCCCATGGCCTCCCAAAGTGCTGAGATTATACACACGAGCCACTATGCCCAGGCTCAAGATAATTTCTTTCTTTCTTTCTTTCTTTTTTTTTTTTTTTTCGAGACAGAGTCTCACTCTGTTGCCCGGGCTAGAGTGCCATGGTGTCAGGCTAGCTCACAGCAACCTCCAACTCCTGGGCTCAAGCGATCCTTCTGCCTCAGCCTCCCAAGTAGCTGGGACTACAGGCATGCGCCACCATGCCTGGCTAATTTTTCTATATATTTTTAGTTGGCCCATTAATTTCTTTCTATTTTTTAGTAGAGACAGGGTCTCACTCTTGCTCAGGCTGGTCTCCAATTCCTGACCTTGAGCGATCCGCCCACCTCGGCCTCCCAGAGTGCTAGAATTACAGGTGTGAGCCACCGCATCTGGCCTCAAGATGATTTCTTAAGGTCCCTGTAGCCTAGGAGTTCAAGGTTTATGGGATTTACATGGTCACTATATAATCTTATTTGATTAGGTAGGGGTAGAAGAGAGGATCATAAATAGCCAAAAAGTATAAAACATTGGATTTGCTATAGCTTTTTAAAAAGTTTAAGTGGACACATAGGAATTACATTTATGGGCTATTGGGCAGGGGGGAGGGGGGAGGAGGGGATGGACATATACATACATAATACATGAGATGTGCACCCTGGGGGATGGTCACACTTGAAGCTCAGACTTGAGGGGGTGGGGGGGCAAGGGCATTATACGTAACCTTAAAATTTGTACCCCAATAATATGCTGAAATAAAAAAAAAAGTTTTATTGGCCAGGCATGGTGGCTTATGTGTATGTGTGTCTATATATACATATTTTGCCATTGGATGTCCCTGTTTTTTGGTGGGGGACAGAGTCTCGTTCTGCTTCCCAGACTAGAGTACAGTGGTGTCATTATAATTCACTACAACCTCAAACTCCTGGGCTCAAGTGATCCTCCCACATCGGCCTCCCATGGATGCTCTCTTTTATGAAGTGCCTTTTCAAGTCTTTTGCTACTCTTCCCCTTTTAAAATTGTGATGCCTTTTTATTACTGACTTGTGGAATTCTTGATATATTCTGGATATGAGTCCCTTGTTGGATATATGTACTGCAAATTTCTTCTCCTTTTGTGTGGTTTGCATTCACTCTCTTAATGTCGTCTTGATGGGCAAAAGTTCTTAATGAAATCCAAGTCATCAATTGTTTCCTTTATGGTTTATGCTTTTTGTGTCCTACTTTAGAAGTCATTCCTTGTCCTCAAAGGCATGGAGATATTCTCCTTTGTTATCCTTTGGAAGTTTCAGGATTTTGCCTTTCACATTTAAGTCTACAATCCTGGCATTTAATTTTTGACTGGTTTGAGACAGAGGTCACAGTTCATTGCTTTTCCATGTGGATGTCCGGTTGACCCACACTGTGGTGAAAAGAGCATCTTTTCCCTCTGTCCTGCAGCGGCATCATGATCATACATTAGAAGACTATACATGTCTGGGTCTACTTCTCAACTCTCTATTTTTTCAATTGGTCTGTTCATGTATCTTTATGCTTTAGTTGGAAAAAGTTTGTGCTATACCATACTGACTTAATTGCTGCTGTAATTTTATTTTATTTTATTTTTTTGCTCTTTCATGCTGAGTCTGTCAAAGACTAAGCTGCAGTAATTTTATAATGTTTTGCCATCGTATTATATGTATACTTAATGTAGAGCTTTCAGCTTTGTTTTTCTTCTTCAATATTGTCTTGACTATTCTTAGCCCTTTGCATTTCATATAAAATATAGACTCATCTTGTCAATTTCAACAAAAAATTGCTGAGATTTTGATTGGAATTGCATTAAGCCTATGATCAATTTAGGGAGAACAGATATCTTTATAACATTGAATCTTTGTGTCTAGAAATATGGCATATTTCTCTACTTATATAGGTCTTCTCTAATGTCATCTTTAATTTTTCTTAGTAATGTTTCATGGTTTCTGTGTAGAAGTCTTACACATATTTTATTATATTTAATCCTAGATATTGGATTTTTTTATGTTAATGTAGATGGTATATTTATTTATTTATTTTGAGACAGAGTCTCACTTTGTTGCCCAGGCTAGAGTGAGTGCCGTGGCGTCAGCCTAGCTCACAGAAACCTCAATCTCCTGGGCTCGAGCGATCCTTCTGCCTCAGCCTCCCGAGTAGCTGAGACTACAGGCATGTGCCACTGTGCCTGGCTAATTTTTTCTATATATATTAGTTGGCCAATTAATTTCTTTCTATTTATAGTAGAGATGGGGTCTCGCTCTTGCTCAGGCTGGTCTTGAACTCCTGACCTCGAGCAATCCGCCTGCCATGGCCTCCCAGAGTGCTAGGATTACAGGTGTGAACCACTGCGCCTGGCCTAGATGGTATATTTAAAATCTCATTTTTCTCTCTCTGTCCTAATGTTAGGACTATTGACATGTACTTCATCATCAAAGATAAATTAAAAGCCTATATCAGTACTATTCTTTAGTTTTGAGTTAAGTCTAAATTCCACCCATAAATAATTTAATAATACAGCTGGTGTTTCATTCTTTTTGAAGTATCAGACTTAAGCTCTCCCTTTAGAAGAAGTGGGTAGAAGGGGATTCCAGAAGTCTATTTAGGTGAGGAAGGAAGGAGTTTCCTGGGTAGAACTCATCCTAATGGAGTTGGAGCCAGGCGGGACCCAACTGACCTTGTAACAAAGCCCTAGGGGAGGGAGACCGTGTGGTGCTGGTCACTCATTTGTCTTCTAGCCTGGGTGCCATGGATTCATGTCTCATCTCCATCCTTTGGAGGATGGTGTAAGAAGGCAGGGCTGCAAGTAAAAATGTATAGAGCTATTTTAGTGGTTGTGTTAGGGTTCTCCGGAGAGATAGACCAATAGGATAAGGCCAGGCATGGTGGCGCATGCCTGTATTCCCAGCACTCTAGGAGCTCGAGGCAGGAAGATCACTTGACCCCAGGAGTTGAAGGTTGCTGTGAGCTAGGCTGATGCCATGGCACTCTAGCCCGGGCAAGAGAGTGAGACTCTGTCTCAAGAAAACCAAAAAACCAATAGGATAGATATAGATATATAGATACATGATATGAGAGGGGATTTATTAGGGGAATTGGCTCACATGATTATGGAGGCTAGGAAATCCCACAATAGGCTATCTGTAAGCTGCAGACCCTGGGATGCTGGTAGCGGGACTCAGAACCAGGGAAGCTAGCAGTGTAATCCTCTATCCGGGGCCGCAGGCTTGCGAACCTGGGGGCTGCTAGTGTAATTCCTGGAGTCCCAAAGCCGGAGAGCCTGGAGTTCCGATGTCTGAAGGCAGGTTGAGGGGAGTGTCTCCCAGCTGCAGGAGAGAGACCAAGGAAATACTTTTCTCTCTTTTTTTGTTCTATTCAGGCTGGTGCCAACCCACATTGAGGGTGGGTCTTCCCCACTCAGTCCACTGACTCACACGCCATCTTTTCTGGAAACACCCTCACAAACACACCCAGAAATAATGCTTTACTAATTCTCTAAGTATTCCTTAATCCAGTCAAGTTGGAACCCAAAATTAACCATCACAGTGGTAATTTCAGAAAACACTGAACATAAGCTGTACTGCTTTGTTACCCCCTTGATGTCATATTACAAAAAGAGGGCATTGTCCCTTACCTTATAATAGAACTGTGGCTTTGGCCACAGTTTGGTCATGGCAAGACCTCCCAGAGACAGCCCCAGGGCCAGCAGGAGCAGTGATAGCAGGAATAGTAGCTTACGTTTATCAGTGCTTGCTGCGTGCTGGGCACTATTCTGAGTACTTTAAAAATATGCACTCACTGGGCATGGTGGCTCACACCTGTAATGCTAGCACTTTGGTAGGTGGAGGTGGGATGATTGCTTGAGGCCAGTTTGAGACCAGCCTGGGCAAAATGGCCAGACCACGTCTCTACAAAAAATAAGAAAAATTATCTGGGCATGTTGGTACATACCTATAGTCTCAGTTACTCTGGAGGCTGAGGCAGGAGGATTGCCTGAGCCCAGGAGTTTGAAGTTACAGTGAGCCACTGTACTCTAGCTCGGGTAATAGAGTGAGACCCTGTCCCCCCTCAAAAGAAAAAAACAATTAAATGGAAAAAAAAATAAAATTAGAATATAAAAATATCAACTCATTTAATCATTACAACCACCCCTATGAGATAGGTTAGATAATATTGTTATTCTTTTCTTTTCCCGAAGGCAGAAACTAAGGCACAGAAAGGCTAAATAACCTGTCCGAGGTCACACAGCTCATCAGTGGCAAAGCCAGGATTCACACCCAGGCTGGCAGGCACCGGAGACCATGCTTTTCGCATTATACAGTCTTTCAGGTGGCAACAGCAGATGGGTGCCAGAGGAGGAGAAAAGGAATAAACTGGGGGATCCCTGCAGGGTGTCTGGCCAGCTAGCCGACCTTTCAGCACCTGTGAAATATCCCTTGCGGACTTTCAGAAATACCTTGAGGTGGGGTGGAGCTACTTCAGAAGGGGCTGGGGCTGAATTAGCAGTTTAGGTCTAGAGAAGTGAAACATAGATGAGGTAATTATAATTTGATCTTTAGATCAGATTAACAGACTTCAGACACATTAAATTCGTTGGTTTTTCAATTTTGTCACCTTAAAATTTCCTTGGAGTAAGTGGAATTGGGACTTCTGGTCTGCTCTTCCTCTGAGGTGACAGGCACATCTATGTTTAGGCGGGAGTCATGCTGCTGTGGTCACGGGCCGGCGTGTGCCTCCTGGAACGGCTGTGCATTGAAGCGGCGTGTGTCTGTGAGCAGACAGGTCGCCACCAGTGTGGATTCGACGTGCACGCATCAGAGGGCCTTCTCTACGAACTCACTTTTTTTTTTTTTTTTTTTTTTTTTTGAGACAGAGTCTCGGTTTGTTGTCCAGGCTAGAGTGAGTGCCGTGGCGTCAGCCTAGCTCACAGCAACCTCAAACTCCTGGGCTCGAGCGATCCTTCTGCCTCAGCCTCCCGAGTAGCTGGGACTACAGGCATGTGCCACCATGCCCGGCTAATTTTTTTATATATATATCAGTTGGCCAATTAATTTCTTTCTATTTATAGTAGAGACGGGGTCTCGCTCTTGCTCAGGCTGGTTTTGAACTCCTGACCTTGAGCAATCCGCCCGCCTCGGCCTCCCAAGAGCTAGGATTACAGGCGTGAGCCACCGCGCCCGGCCTACGAACTCACTTTTTAAGCAGATAAACTAACATTTGTGCTGGGACCACAGATAGCCACTTGGGCAAGTGTCTGCGAGCTCGTGCAAGCAAAGGGCTCAGGTTCAGCCAAATCATGAACAGAATGCATTGAGGGCTTCAGAGAACTAAGGCCCAGGAGCCATTCATTTTGATGAAGAACACCAGGATTTCTCCCACTGATACAAATCACAAACTGGGATTTTCTTTAACTCCATCCTTTCTTTTACCTCCCTCACCAAGCTCTACTGATTCTCCTCTTTTAATACCTTTCAAACCTGTCTCCTCTTTTCTACCTCCATTGCCACTAATGGTTTGGTCCTTTTATGTTTTTTTTTTCACCTGGTTTAGACAACCACCCCCTCCTAAATGCTTTGTTCTTTTCTCTAATTAGTTGCCTTTACTGCCACCAAAATTATCTTCATAGGACATGAAACCATTATGCTACTTCCCTATTTAGAACTATTTGAATGGCCCTCATTGCTTAGAACAGTGGTCCCCAGCCTTTCTGGAATCAGGGACTGGTTTCATGGAAGACAGTTTTTGCACCTGGTGGGGGGGTGGGTGGAGCTCTGTGGCCCAGGGGTTTGGGAACTACAGGCTTAGAGGACAAATTCTAATGGCCAGGTACTGGACTATGGGGCTCCTTAAGAATTGTCCTTGCCTCTCTTGCGAGGCCCCTCTCCCTCAATCCCCTCATCTATGGCAATAGTCACACCAGACCTCTCGGAGCTCCTGGAACCCAGGATCTCCTTTTAGACTTGGTGCCTTTGTTATGATGTTTCTCAAATGCCTTGCTTGCCACCCCGCTTCTCACTCTTGTTCTTTTGAGCAACTCTTACCTTTCCTTAGAGATTACCCTCATACTCATCTTGAGTAGGAGGCTCTATACGCTTCTACAAGCATTTCTCTTACCACATTGAACGCATAAATGTCCATCTTCCCTGGTAGATAGTAGGGTCCTCGAAGGAAGATCTTACTCCTCATCATATCCCCAGTATACCACAGGCCCTTTGCAGATATTTGCTGAATGAATTTTTCTATCCATCCAACCATCCATTCATTCTTTCAACTGATTATTTTTTGAGCACTTGCTATATGCAAGTCATTGTTCTAGGTGCCAGAAATGTACAGTGAATAAGACACAAAATCCTTATTTCCATAGAATTTATATTCTATAAACTTACATAAACTTATATTCTAATCTTATGTCTTCTAGGGAAGACGGGCAAAAAGAAAGAAACAGGAAATCTATCAGGTGGTGTGAAGTGCTAGACAGAGAATTAAAATAGAGTCATGTGACAAAATGCATAGGTCACATGACTCTACACTTTATAATGGATGGTCAGGGAGGGCCTCTCTGAGGGGTACCCTTGAGGCTGAGATCTGAATGAACTACTTTTACAAAGATCAGGGTAAAGAGCATTCCAGGCAGAGGGAACAGATAATACAAAGGCCTTAGGGTAAGAAGGAGCTGACTTTTAGAATAAACACTCTAGTTAGCTATAGCCAGGGCAGTGAAAGGGCACAGTGAACAGAGTGCCTCTCAGGGAGACAGAACTGACAAGATAGCTCACAGCTGGTTTGGGAGCCAAAGGTAAATCATTCTTTAAAACATACTAGATAGGCTGGGCGTGGTGGCTCACGCCTGTAATCCTAGCACTCTGGGAGGCTGAGGCGTGCAGATCACTCAAGGTCAGGAGTGCGAAACCAGCCTGAGCAAGAGCAAGACCCCGTCGCTACTATAAATAGAAAGAAATTAATTGGCCTACTAAAAATATATAGAAAAAATTAGCTGGGCATGGTGGCGCGTGCCTGTAGTCCCAGGTACTCGGGAGGCTGAGGCAAGAGGATTGCTTGAGCCCAGGAGTTTGAGGTTGCTGTGAGCTAGGCTGACGCCACGGCACTTACTCTAGCCTGGACAACAAAGCGAGACTCTGTCTCAATAAATAAATAAATAAATAAATAAAAACATACTAGATATTATTGACAGCTGCTACTTGCAAAATGAAAAGGTCCTGTTGTTTACATCTGATGCACAGAAGTACTTACCAGTGTAGAGGGCAGTTACCCACTCCCCATTTCCCTTGGAGCCAAGCTATCTGCGTCAGGATGGCCTGTGTGAAGGAGCTGCCCTGTAATAATTCACTTGGGTTTCCAATTTTCTTTGGGCCTTCAGATTGCCCAAGGCACACAATTAATATAACCACAAGAATGTAAATACTTTCATTGGCTCTGAAGTGTGCTTTACTTTAACCATACAGTGGGAAAAGGCCCTTAATTTACCCCTTCCTCATTATTTTCCAGCTTAATATTTTTTATTTCCTTCCTGTGCTTCCTGAAAAACAAAGTGCCATATCGAAAACCCCATGTGCTTTTGTGCAAGGCAAAGCCGTGTGCCTGTGTACACACGTGGGCCACGGCTGAGGGTTATGCAACCAGAGCTGTTCCTGGTGCATTTGGCTTCTGCAGGAGCCCGAGACGTGGCGATGCCAAAGCTCATTGCAGGTAGGCTGGGCACGGACTCGCCAGGCAAGAGTTGAGGCTCAGGGCAGCTTGTGGAGAAGCTTTGTACTGACTCAGAATTGTTCCCTTGAAGGCCTGGGTTTGGTTCGAAAGACCCAAGAGAATTCTGTTTCATAGAGCGGTGCCCCCTGCCACTGTCATGACGTCCTGGAGATCCACACTTTTTATTCTCTCCCATGGGTGGGTGGTGTCGTAAAGGAGATCTGGTCTGATACAAGCCTTCATGTTCCTGTGGTTATATTAACGGAGTATTGTGGCCACACCAAGACCATGTCTCGACAACATAAGAACACCTGCTATGGCATAATGATCAAGTTTTTGTTTTGTTGTGTTTTTCTTTTAATTATGTTCATGGTTATTCTTGTGGCAATAATTGACCATGTAGAAAACTTATTCAACCATATGCTACAGTAATTTAGGATTACTCCAAAAAAGGAGTTTTGGACCTCTAAACTTTTCAGACAAGGCAGCTGAGGCCCAGAATGATTCGGTGTTTTCTCAGGGGGAGAGAATGGTTGGTGTCAGAGCTGGGTTTGACAGTCTTGGGTTCCTGACTTTCAGGGTACTTCTACCCCAGTCATACTGCCTCCGGTCATTAAAGGGAGGTAGCAAAGTAGTTACCTGATGAGGGTTTTTTTTAGCTAATAGTATATACGATGGATGTGTTTAAAGGTGGGGTCTCACTCTGTTGCCTAGGCTGGAGAGCAGATTGTAGCTGACCGCAGCCTTGAATTCCTGGGCTCATGTGATCCTCTTGCCTCAGCTTCCTGAGTAGCTGGGACTACAGATGCTTGCTATGACACCTGGCTAGTTTTTCTTACTTTTTAAGAGATGAGGTCTCACTATGTTGCCCAGGCTTGCCTCAAACTCCTGGGAGCAAGGGATCCTCCTGATTCAGCCTCCATAGTTGCTGGGATTACAGGCATAAACCACTGCACCTGGCTAGTCCATATTTCAAAATTGAGAGATTATGCATACAAATTTGGATTTCTAGTTTCTCCTAAAAGACTTGAGTCCCCAGTTCTGTAAGACAGATGGTTGGCATTAACTGTGGCTTCTCCCATTATACAGATGATATGCTCCTTGGCTTACCAGACTCCGCTGCTCCCTGCTGCATCCTAGACATTGAGGGTGACTGTCAGCTGCCATTTATGGTCAAACTTTCAGTGTTGTATTTCTGATAGTAGAATTAAGAGGAAAGGAAGCTATTTCTCATACTCATGTCTCTATTAAAGTGGGCTATATTTCAAGAAGAAATGGGTATTTTTAAAAAGTAAAGTGTTTCGGCTGAGCACAGCTCACACTTGTAATCCCAGCACTTAGGGAGGCTGAGGCAGGAGGATCACTTGAGGCCAGGAGTTTGAGACCAGCCTTGGCAACATAAAGAGACTCCGCTCTACAAAAAATAGAAAAATTAGCAGGGCACGGTGGTGGGGCATGTGGTCTCAGCTACTTGGGAGGCTGAGGCAGTAGGATCCCTTGAGCCCAGGAATTCAAGGTTACAATGAGCTATGATAATTCCACTGCACTCCAGTCTGGACAACAGAGTGAGACTATGTCTCTAAAAGACAAACAAACAAACAAACAAAAAAACAGTAAAGCGTTTCAGGGTCAAAAAATACAGCTCAAAATGATATTATGAAACAAGTCTATTTGGCACCAGTAGGCATTGGCAGTTGTAACTTTTGTGCTAAAGTCTAACACCATAATCAGAAGAAATTTGGATATGTCTATGAAGTTGTGGTATATCTTTGACAAGTTTTAAAATATTGAAAAAGATTTTTTTTAGAGACAGGGTCTTGCTATGTTGCCCAGGCTGGAACACAGTAGCTATTCACAGGTGCAATCAAAGTGTACTACAGCATCAAACTCCTGAGCTCAGGTGATCCTCCTGCCTCAGCTTCCTTAGTGGCTAGGACTACAGGTGTGTGCCACTGTGCCCAGCTACTTTGACAAGTTTTGAAAGAAGATTTTCACAGCACGGAGGGGAGAAGAAAAGTGAAATAAAGAGAACTGGGATTCTTGGTTCCTTTCATCTGTTCAATAGAGCTGTTAAAACCTGAGATCAATTTGTTTAGACAGAGTCAAAGTGTCCAAAACACTGTGCATTAAGAATCTCTTTGTGTTAACGGTAGGCAGGATTATCTTGGACTATTCCAGTGTGATCTGATCATCACGGCAGCATAGCTGTGGAAGTAAGAACTGAAGGCTCCTCTGCCATTTGCTGAAATAATAGTGGGATTGCTCAGGAGTTCGAAACCAGCCTGAGCAAGAGCGAGACCCTGTCTCTACTATAAATAGAAAGAAATTAATTGGCCAACTAATATATATAGAAAAAATTAGCCGGGCATGGTGGCGCATGCCTGTAGTCCCAGCTACTCGGGAGGCTGAGGCAGGAGGATCACTTGAGCCCAGGAGTCTGAGGTTGCTGTGAGCTAGGCTGACACCACGCCACTCACGCTAGTCTGGGCAATAAAGCGAGACTTTGTCTCAAAAAAAAAAATGAGATTGCTTGAAAGAAATGCACTATATTATTCTGAGAAATAAATTACCATATAAGCAACACCCCAAATGTCCCACATGGTTCCTTGAACAAAAGGTGCTATGCTTTATCTATCCAATATTGTGAATAGTACTATTTATAGGCGGATTTCTATTTCTGAAGGTTTTTTTTCCTGATCTCTGCTTCTAGCTATCCTTTGACTTTGCTAATATTTCTTTTGCAAAACCAGGAGGCTCTGTAAGGTTAAAAATAATTCATCTATATTGTGTGGAACATAATTGATATGTTATGAGCTATCTACAGAGCAGGAGAACCAGTTCTCTCGCTTCTATTGGTGTAGTCTGTTTACTTTTCTGGTGTCATCACCCGAAGGTGAGGAATGTTACCTCTGCAGTTTCGACAGGCATGCTTATTTGTCACTGCCTCGGCTGCTTGGCTAAGGTGAGGAAGGCTGTCCTTATGGCAGGGGTAATTATGGTCAGGAACCTGTCTGAGCTTTCAGCTTGGCCTTACTCTGCACTCAAGCAGAGTGCCTGAATCGTGTCTGATTCAGGAAGTCTTCTATTTCTGTTTGTTCAGTGATTTCCTTACTTGCTTTCTGGAAGTGAATCAGCCTCTGGTACTGGTGAAGAGACCATAGATTCTCCATCAGGCCTGTGCCTGGCTGAGGGCAGGGTTTGGAGGTAGAATCTCTTGTGGCAGAAGAATTAAGCAGAGGGAGGAGTCATTGTCATTAGGATACCAGACACATGACAAAACCAAACATAACGCCCACCTCCCTCTGACTCACCTAGCCAGAGTGTGATCGCCCTGGAGGAGTTGGTGGCAAGCAGGTACAGAAGCTCCCCAGCTTATAATGGGATTACATCCCAATAAACCCATCACAAATTGAACATATCATTAAGCTGAAAATGCATTTAATACACCTAACTTACTAAACATCATAGCTCAGCCTAGCCTACTCTAAATGTGCTCAGAACACTTTATATTAGCCTACAGTTGGGCAAAATCATCTAATACAAAGCCTAATTTATAAAAGTGTTGAATAGCTCATGCAATTTGTTAAATATTCTACTGAAAGTGAAAAACAGCGTGTGGTATGGGCACTTGAGGTGTGGTTTCAACTGAATGTGTATTGTTTTCACACCATGGTAAAGCTGAAAAATTGTAAGTGGAACCATTGTAGGTTGGAGACCCTCTGTATTTGATTCAGTGATGTGGGGGCCTGAATCCTCTCCCCGCCTACCCTCCCTACCCCATTAACCCTCCTTTTCCAGAGGCCCTAGAAGCCTGGAGATCTCAAGGTACGCATTGACCTGTGAAGTCTGTCTTGGCCTTGTGAAACTTACCATTTGAATGGCCTAATGAAGTAGAACTTGTGACTGATGGCAAGACTTTTCAGAAGTTTGGAATGCTCTTTGACTTAACCAGGAATTTAGAAGGTCCAGGATTGTCAAAGAGTCACCAAACAGTGACTTCAATGCCCAGAGGGTAGGCCCATCATTAACCCAGACTCCCTGCGCTCAGCCTGACCCTCCCCACGGAGCATTCCAGCGAAATGACCAGGTGCATAATGTGGACAGATGATGAAAGATTCTTTCTGTTCTGTGCCTCTTATATGTAATAGGATAATGGGAGGAAAATCTCAGAGGCCATATCTGTGTTGGCCACATTAAAGCAATAGTTATTATACCAGTCATGGTGTATTAATGTAGATCCCAATATGAACATTGTTTTACCCCTTTTTATTTTTATATGAGGCATTTGGCTTGTACCTCATGTTTAAAGCATCAAATATAATGCACTGTTGTATTTGAATATGAATGGTACCAATGTTTAATAATAACTGGCATTTTTGTCATGTGTTTAGCACCACAAGTGTGTCATTTTAAATTATGTGTATAGCATTTAAAGTGTACAGTAACTAAAATAATTACTGTTGCTTCATGTGGCCTACATAGGATGTGCCAGTTTAGCAGATGTGGTCATTCAACTCACAATAAAAAGTTACCTTAATCTGTCAGAAATCACAAGTCTCAAGTGGAATTGAAACAGGTATAACATTGGCCAGAAGTAGTGAACTCTTCCGCCTCCTCCCACTCCTCACACCACCTCCTGCTCACTCCCATAGGTTTGGCATCGTTCTATGTAGTAAAGTTCCATCTAGAAAAAGCCCTGTATGTAGTGGGACTGAATCCTGTCTGATCTCCTTCCTAGCCCCATGGGCCAGAAATGAGATGTGGTCCTGGGAACAGCTAGACAGGGGCCAGCTAGGACATGTGAGGATTCTCCTTTCTTTTTGACACTCTTCAGCTGTGCCCTCCCAAGGAAGAGGCCGGCCTATTCTGGAGCCACGTGGGCCATTCCTGTGCTCTCTTTGCTTAAGGCTGTGTCATAACTGCTTCACCATCCCCCTGTCTGCCAGCACAAGGGGTTGGTGACCCAGGAAGATAAAGGATGAGGCTTGCCATGGGCCTTCCCTGGAGTCCTCCACGGTAAGTAGACTCCACGAGAGCCGGGTAGGTGGTGCCAGCCAGCGGGAACAGCAAGGCCACCTCGCTCAGGCCCCTGCCCTTGGAGGAAGAGCCGTGTAACTACCCCTGGACGTCAGCCTGAAAGTTATAAAGGGAGAGGCCCCACCCCCTGCTCAGAAGCAGGGAGGTCGAATGTTTCTGGTCAGCAGCAGAAGACAACAGCCAGGTCAGGCCCGGTACAGGAAGTATGTCTGAGAGTCAGATAGGAAATGAGTAGGAGACAGTGGTGTTACGGGCTAAACAGGAAGAGCTTCTACATACAGAATTGGATTTTCCCTTTAAAACAAGGATGGCTGTAGCTGAACCCTCCTCTTGTGTGTCCTCCTACCTTTTTTCTGGTCTCCCGACTGAGCAGAGGAGAGATGGCTCTAGCTTCAAAAAGTGGTCTTGCAGTTGTAGGAGGACCAGCTCTGCCTAGCCATACTTTACATTTCCGACGTAAAATTTAATAGCTCTTTAAGAGCTTTTCTAAAGATCAAAGGGTACCCAACTGAATGGGAATCTCTGGTCTGAGAATTTAATTTTCTTTTTTTCTGCAGCTCCTCTTGCTCCCTCCCCCAACCCTAAGTAGATGAAATATTAGGCCAAAGGGCCAAAGAGTCCTGTTGAAGGAGGAATCTGGCCATCCTGAGTCCAGCCGGGAACTATTTCCCTTGTAACTTTCCAGTGGTAATTTGGGGACAACTATTGATAACTCTGACACCTGGTGGTTATTTCAAAAACTGCACTCTGGAAGAATTGAACGTCCACTGCTAACATTTTGGTTTTTTTTCTTTTTAAGTTAATTTTTTTTTTCTGTAGACCTCCTCTCTGCGGTCAACCTTTTATCATTTTTAGTTGTTTTTCCACTTCTAATTTCAAGGTAAATATTTTATAAATGAGTATTATTATTGGTTGAATTATTTATAAATAAAATTCTTGTAAGTGCATTAAACAGAACACACTTGGGTAGAAAATTTCTGAAAGATATACCAGAAACTACATGTGTCGATTCCCTGGGGAGTTCAGCTAGGTGTGGGAGAGAGGAAACTTATTTTACTTTATACCCGTTAGTTCTCTCTGAAATCTATTTTAAACAAAAAGAAGACATTACTTTAATAATTATAAACAACCCAAGTTAAGTACCGCACTTGGGTAGGGGAGCTAGAAGTCCAGAATATTCCCTTCCGGCCTCCTCCCCTCTCCTGGTTTTGTGTCCAGGGACCTTAGTGCTTTGGGGTGTTTTGAGGGAGTGGGGCACAGCTGGATTCACTCTGCTCTCACTCACTGAGGGTGATGGTGGAGCCCAGAGCTGAGCAGAAACGGTCCTGGGGACTCGTGTGGTCATAGCATTGGAGCTGAAAAGAGTTCCCTGCCCCCTGCGTGGTCAGTCGTGAGGGCAGCAGTGCTCCCGGCGGAATTGACTCTTCAGGGTGGGCTGCCCACTTCCTGAGGCCTTGTCCCTCATGCCTCCCAGGTGTGAGGCCACCAGGAGCCAATCTCACAAGGCTTGGCAAGCCAGAGGCTCCCTACCTCCTAACATCAGAGAGCAGTCAGTGCTGGGTGCAGACGTGGCTGTGGTTGGTGGGCAGAAGGGCCAGGTCTGATGAAAGCAACCACCCTTTGACTCCTTTCTCTGTGCCTCTTACTGTCGGATTCCAACATTTCCTTCCACTGCTGAACAGACCTCCCAGCACTTTCCCACTGCTCCCTAATGATAACATGCCCCGCTGACTTTTATGAATTTGTTGAGACCTTACCACGTTTCAGGTGTGTGTTCAGGGACAGCAAACACTCTTCGTGCCAGCTCCACCCATTTGCGCAGCTCACCACCTAGCCCAGAAACACTAGGCAGCCGAGTGTGCTCAGAGGACCATGCAAGGTTCTCAGGGACAGAGCTTCAGCGGCGTCTCCCAGTGCCTGTTTGGTCCACAGTGGGGAGAGGCCCTGCCTGCGTTGGTAATGCAGAACACAGGAGGGACCAGAGCATAGGAGGGGAGCTCTTCTGCAGCAGATTTTCAGGGAAAGGAAAATCTTAGCACCATACTCAATATGTGGTCCTCATAAGCAGCGCCCTGTTTCAGCTCCAGGGATCAGCTCTCCTAGGGGGCGCCCTCCAGGGTGCCAGACAGCCTGAGTCTACCCCAGCATGGTTCCTTGGACTCCACTTAGCCAGGCACCTGACCTCCTGGTGGAGGGGTGAGCCACCTCTCCCTCTCTGGCAGCCTGGCTCTTATCTTCAGAACAACCAGGGCACCGCCACTCGCCTCCCCTCCTCCTGCTCACATCAGAGGCCTTCAGCAGACATCATGTGACCTTGAGGATGGATGTCACATGCTGGAGGAAACCGAAGAAAGCAGACTCTGATGGCTTCACAGAACTGCCAAAACAGTTCCTGACTGTTTACTCCTGGCCTTTAATAAAGTGAAGAGAACATGAAAATGACTGGGGCTTTCTATTCCTCGCAGCTGAACCTAATTACAACAGATAATGCGACTCTCAGTGATATCAAAGTGTTTTCCTGTTCTGATCTATACTGTGGCAAAGGGACAAATAGTGCTTAATAAAGAACAGAAATAATATAACTAGAATCTCTGGTGGGGCATTCCTTCTGGTAGAACTCTGTATCTAGAATAAAAGAGATGTTTGTGCTGTCTTTCGTCTTAGCATTCTCGAATGTGAAGTCTCTCCTGTGGGGGTGGGTGAACCTGGAGTTTCATAAGCACATTGTAGCCTCTTTTAGCTTCTGTTTAAATGTGGTGGTGGGCTGAAGAGGGTGATAAAGATCAGAGGGGAGCACAGGCTGCTCTGATACCTTTGTAAAATGTGCATTTAGAGCTTTTGAAGAGTCCTGCTCCTGAGCTCAGAAAAAGCAGGGCCAGGGGTGAGGCCCCTGTTTCAGTTCCCCTGCACACCCTGGATTGTGGGGGGGGGGGGTGTTAGAGCCACATGACCTGTAGCTTTCTTGATCTTGGAGTCATCTTTTTAAAATAGCCTTATGGAGGTATAATTGACATGCAATACACTGCATATTTAAAGTGGATAATTTGATAAGTTTTGCCTTTTGTTTACTTCTGTGAAACTAGCACCACAGTCAATAGAAGAATCATAATCCATTACCCCCAAAAGTTTACACTGGCCCCTTTTAATCTGCCACCCTTCCCCTGGCAACCAGCAAACTATTTGCTGTCACCATGGATTCGTTTGAATTTTGTTAAGTTTTATATGAATGGAATCATATAGCATGTACTCTCTTTTTGTCTGTCTACTCTCTCATAATTTTTTTAAGATTCATCTATCTGGTTGCGTGCATTAGTTCATTCCTTTTTAGTGCTGAATAACATTCCATTGTATGGGTGTGCCACTTCATACAAAGTATCCGTTCACCCATTGATGGACATTTGAATCACTTCCAGTTTGGGGTTAGTAAAATAAAGGTGCTCTGAAGATTTGTGTACAGGCCTTTGTGTTACTCCTGAGTGTATATATATATATATATATATATATATATATATAGGATTAGAAGGGCTGGATGATATGGTAGGTATATGCTTAACTTTATTTTTTGTAATCAGATATTTTCCTTACATATCTACCCTTGAGTCAATGTACATTATTTATTTATTTACTTATTTTTGAGACAAGGTCTCACTGTTGCCCAGGCTAGAGTGCAGTGGCCTCATCATAGCTCACTACAGCCTCAAACTCCTGGGCTCAAGTGATCCTCCTGCCTCAGCCTCCCGAGTAGCTGGGACTACAGGTGTGCACCACCACGCCCAGGTAATTTTTCCTGTTTTTTGCACAGACAGGATCTCGCTCTTGCTCAGGCTGGTCTTGAACTCCTGAGCTCAAACAATCTGCCGATTCGGCCTCCCAGAGTGCGATTACAGGTGTGAGCCACCACACCGGCCTTCACTTAGAGTGATTTAAAATTTTCTTTAAGATGTCTTTATCAAGATTTTAATTTAAAGGCCAGGGTGGCTCACGCCTGTAATCCTAGCACTCTGGGAGGCCAAGGTGGGCAGATCGTTTGCGCTCAGGAGTTTGAGACCAGCCTGAGCAAGAGTGAGACCCTGTCTCTACTATAAATAGAAAGAAATTAATTGGACAACTAAAAATATATAGAAAAAAATTTAGCCAGGCATGGTGGCACTAGCCTGAGCAAGAGCAAGTTCCTGTCTGTGCAAAACACAGGAAAAATTAGCTGAGCGTGGTGGTGCACACCTGTAGTCCCAGCTACTCGGAAGGCTGAGGCAGGATTGCTTGAGCCCAGGAGTTTGAGGTTGCTGTGAGCAAGGCTGACGCCACGGCACTCTCTCTAGCCTGGGCAACAGAGTGAGACTCTGTCTCAAAAAAAAAAAAAAAAATTAATTTAAAATACCATAAAATTCACCCATTTAAAGGGTACATAATTTTTTTTTTATTTCGGCATATTATGGGGGTACAGATTTTAAGGTTTCAATAAATGCCCTTCCCCCCCTCCCCCCACAAGTCTGAGTCTCCAGCATGACCATCCCTCAGATGGTGCGCATATCACTCGCTATGTATGTATATACCCACCCCCCTCCCTAAAGAGTACATAATTTAATGGTTTTTAGTATATTCACAACGTTGTGTAATCAACACCACAATCTGAATTTAGAACATTTCACCCCAAAAGAAACACCATAGGCATTAGCAATCATTTCCCATTCCTTCCTCCCAATCCCCTAGCTGTAGGCCACTAATAATGTACTTTCTATTTCTTTTTTTTTTATCCTTTTTTTTTTCACTGTCTTAATCCCAGGTTCTATATGTACTTTCTATTTCTATATTTGCCTATTCTGGACATACCATATAAATGGAATATATGGTTCTTTGTGACTGGCTTCTTTCACCTAACATGGTGTCTTCTGTGTTCATCCATGTTATAACATGTGTCAGTATTTCATTCCTTTTATTTTTTAGAGCAGTTTCAGGTTCACAGCAAAACTGAGCTGAAAGTCCAGAGCGTTCCCATATGTACCCTGCCCCTTCCCACACGTGTAACTTCCCCTATTGTCAGCATCCTGCACCAAGGCGGACATTTGTTTTTTTTTTTTGAGACAGAGTCTCACTCTTTTGCCTGGGCTAGAGTGAGTGCCGTGGCGTCAGCCTAGCTCACAGCAACCTCAAACTCCTGGGCTCAAGCAATCCTACTGCCTCAGCCTCCCGAGTAGCTGGGACTACAGGCATGTGCCACCATGCCCGGCTAATTTTTTCTATATATTTTTAGTTGTTCAATTAATCTCTTTCTATTTTTAGTAGAGATGGGGGTCTCGCTCTTGCTCAGTCTGGTCTTGAACTCCTGACTCTGAGCGATCCACCGGCTTCGGCTTCCCAGAGTGCTAGAATTACAGGCGTGAGCCACCACGCCCGGCCCAAGGTGGACATTTGTTACCATCAATGAACCTGCATCGACATGTCACCCAGAGTCCGTAGCTTACATTAAGGCTCACTCATGGTGTTGTACATTCTGTGGGTTTGGACAAGTATGTAATAGCATGTATCCACTATTATAATATCACACAGAATAGTTTCACTGCCTGAAAAATCCTCTGTTATGCTTAAGTTTTTAAGAAGCTTTTGTTATACAAAGTGGTTGTTCCATTTTACGTTCCCACCAATGACGAATGAGAGTTGTAGCTCTTTCACATCTCCGTCAGCACTTGGAATGGTCAGTCTTCTTAATTCTAGCCATTCTGATAGGTGTATAGTTTTAATTTGTATTTCCCTAATGCAATTCTCATGTGATTATTTACCATCTGTATATCTTTTTTGGTAAAATGTTTGATGTGTTTGGTGAAAGTAGTTTTGTTAAAATTCTTTGCCCATTTTAAAAATCAGCTTGTTTCCTTGCTATTAATTTTCGAAAGTTCTTTGTTAGTATAAATATAAGTCTTTTATCAGATACGTGCTTTACAAAGATTTTCTCTCAGCGTATGGATTTTCACTCTCTTAGGATTATTGTTTGAAGATACTTGTAAGAACCACTGAAAATTTAAAATAATAAATTTTGGTGAAGTCCAATTTATAATTTTTTATGGGTCATGCTTTTGGTGTCATATCTGAGTAATTTTTACCCCAAGGACACAAAATTTTTCATCATATTTTCTTCTAGAAGTTTTATGGTTTTAGGTTGTACATTTAGGTCAGTGCTCCATGTTAAGCTAATTTTTATGTATGATGCGAGGTATGGATCAGAGCTCACTTTTTTTTTTGAGACAGAGTCTCACTCTGTTGCCTGGGCTAGAGTGCTGTGGCGTCAGCCTGGCTCACAGCAACCTCAAACTCCTGGGCTCAAACAATCCTTCTGCCTCAGCCTCCCGAGTAGCTGGGACTACAGGCATGTGCCACCATGCCCGGCTAATTTTTTCTATATATTTTTAGTTGTCCAATTAATTTCTTTCTATTTTTAGTAGAGACGGGGTCTTGCTCTTGCTCAGGCTGGTCTCGAACTCCTGACCTTGAGCGATCCGCCTGCCTTGGCCTCACTTTTTTGCATATTGGTATCCAGTTGTTCCAGCACTATTTGTTGAAAAGATTGTCCTTTCTCCACTGAGTTGCCTTGGCATCTTGGTAAAAAATTAGTTGTCCATTTATGTATGGATCTACTTCTGAATTTCCTATTCTGTTTTATTCATCTATTTGCCTTATTTATACCAAACCACACTGTTTGGATTCCTGTAGCTTTTAAATAAATCTTAAAGTCAGGTAGTGCAAGTCTTCCAGCTTTGTTCTTCTTTTTCAAAGTTGTTTTGGCTACTCTAAGTGCTTTGCAATCTTATATACACTTTATTTTATTTTTTTGAGATGGGGTCTTGCTTTGTCACCCAGGCTGGAGTGCAGTGGCACTATCATAGCTCACTATAGCCTCAAACTCTGGGGCTCAAGTGATTCTCCTGCCTCAGCTTCCCATGTAGCTGGGTCTAGAGGCACATGCCACCACACCGGGCTAATTTTTGTTAGAGACGGGATCTCGTTATGTTGTCCAGTCTCGAACTTCTGGCCTCAAACAATCCTCTCACCTCAGCCTCCCAAGTTGCTGGGATTACAGGCATTAGCCATAGTTCCCAGCTTCAAATAAATTTTAAAATGAGACCAAGTTCATTCCCATAATCTGGGAGGCCTAGGGAGAGGATTGCTTGAGGTCAGGAGTTCGAGACCAGCCTGAGCAAGAGTGAGGCCCTGTCTCTACTAAAAAATAGAAATAATTAGCTGGGAACTACTAAAAATAGCAAAAATTAGCTGGGCATGGTGGTGCTCACCTGTAGAGCAGCTACTCGGGAGGCTGAGCAGAAGGGTCACTTGAGCCCAGGAGTTTGAGGTTGCTGTGAGCCAGGCTGACGCCACAGCACTGTAGCCTGGGCAACAGATCAAGACTCTGTCTCAAAAAAAAAAAAAAAATTAAATTAGAATCAGTTTATTAATTTCTACAGAAAATCTCACTGGGATTTTCACTGGGATTGCATTTAATCAATAGAACAATTTGGGGAGGATTGACATATTAGTAATATTGAATTTTCTGACCCTAAAACAATGTATATTTCTTCCTGTATTTAGATCTTAAATTTCTTTCAGCAATGATTTGTAGTTTTTAGTGTGTATGTTTTTCATATCTTTTGTCAGATTTATCCCTTGTGTTTAATATTTTCTGATGCTATTATAAATCGATTTTAAAAAATTTTAATTTCTTGGACATGTGTAGGATATGGTTAAAAAATTAAAAAGAGATTAAAAGAAATTAATTTCTGAGTTTTTTATTTCCCCGGACAAGATCTTGCTCTGTTACCCAGGTTAAAGTGCAGTGGCATCTTCTTAATCATCATAGCTTACTGAAACCTCAAACTCCTGGCCTCAAGTGATCCTCCCACCTTGGCTTCCCATAGTGCTGGGATTACAGGTACGAGCCACCACATTAGGCTTTGTTTTGGTTTAATGAGAATTTCTCTACTCACTGATGTTGAACTTCTTTTCTTAGCTTGTCACTTATATATATTCTTCAGTGAAATGTCTTTAGCCGACTTTCTAATTGTACTGTTTACTTTTCTACTATTGATTTTTTTTTTTTGAGACAGAGTCTCACTTTGTTGTCCAGGCTAGAGTGAGTGCCGTGGTGTCAGCCTAGCTCACAGCAACCTCAAACTCCTGGGCTCGAGCGATCCTTCTGCCTCAGCCTCCCGAGTAGCTGGGACTACAGGCATGCGCCACCATGCCCGGCTAATTTTTTATATACATATCAGTTGGCCAATTAATTTCTTTCTATTTATAGTAGAGACGGGGTCTCGCTCTTGCTCAGGCTGGTTTTGAACTCCTGACCTTGAGCAATCCACCCGCCTCGGCCTCCCAGAGAGCTAAGATTACAGGCGTGAGCCACCGCGCCCGGCCTACTATTGATTTTTTGAGAGAGTCCTGTATATGTTTTAGACAATAAGTTCTTTGTTGGATATGTGGCTGGCCAATATTTTCTCCTGGTCTGTAATTTGTCTTTTCATTCTCTTAACAGGGTCTTTCACAGAGCAAAAATTTTTAATTTTTAAGAGATCCAGTTCATCAAGTTTTCTTTTTATGGATATTTTTTATGTCAAATTTCAGCCCTTTTCACCTCTCCCTATGTCCTAAAGATTTTCTCCTAGTTTCCCCCCCCCCAAAATTTTCATAGTTTTACATTTTATATTTAAATGAGTGGTGTATTTTGAGTTAATTTTTGTAAAAGATGTGAGGCTTAGATTGAGCTTTTTTTTTTTTTTTTCTTTTGGGCATCAAATTTTTTCAATACTATTTGTTGAAAAGGCTATCCTCCATTAAATTGCTTTTTTACCTTTTTTGCAAAAAAAAAATGGATATATTTGTGTGGGTCTGTTCTGGTTTCTCTATACTGTTGCACTGATCTATATGTTTATTCCTCCACCAATACTACACTGCCACAATACTGAAGCTATATAGTAAACTTTAACACTGGGGAGAGTGGTTCCTCCTATTATATTCTTCTTTTTCAAAATTGTTTTAGCTATTCTAGGTCCTTTACCTTTCCATATAACTTTTAGAATAAAGTTGTTTATATTTACAAAAGAAAAACTTTGCTGGTATTTGGATAGGAATTGTGTAAATTGATTTGTGAAGTGTTGAAATTTCTAGTGTGTCCAGTTTTCTAATCCATAAACACAGTATGACTCTCCAGTTATTTAGATCTTTTGTGATTTCTTTCATTAGCATTTTGTAATTTTCAGCATACAGATTCTGTACGTGTTTTATTAGATTTATACCTAAGTATTTCATTTGCTTTGTAGCAATTGTAAATGGTATTGTATTTTCAATTTCAGTTTCCACATGTTTGTTGTTTTTTGTATGTTGATTTTGTGTCTTGTTCCTTGCTTATTAATTTGTAAAATAGAAGTTAAAATAATAGATTTATTAGGACTTTCTATGTAGACAATTGTCATCTGCAAATAGGGACAATTTTATTTTTTTTCTTTCCAATCTATCTGCTTTAATTTTTTTTCTTGTCTTATTGCATAGGCTAGAACTTACAGTACTGTGCTAAATAAGAATGGTGAGAGTGAACATCCTTGCCATGTTCCTGATATTAGGGAGAAAGCATTCAGTCTTTCACCTTTCAGTATGATGTTAGCTGTAGTATTTTGGTAGATACCCTTTACCAGTTGAGTCAATTCCTTTCAATTCCTAGTTTGTGAGAGTTTTTTTTTTTTTTTTTTAAAGTTATGAATGGGGGCAGGGTGGCTCACGCCTATAATCCTAGCACTCTGGGAGGCCGAGGCGGAAAGATTGCTCAAGGTCAGGAGTTTGAAACCAGCCTGAGCAAGAGCAAGACCCTGTCTCTACTATAAAAATAGAAAGAATGAATGGCCAACTAAAAAAATATATATAGAAAAATTAGCGGCATGGTGGCGCATGCTGTAGTTCCAGCTTACTCGGAGGCTGAGGCAGGAGGATCACTTGAGCCCAGGAGTTGGAGGTTGCTGTGAGCTAGGCTGACACCATGGCATTCTAGCACAGTCAACAGAGTGAGACTCTGTCTCAAAAAAAAAAGAGTTATGAATGGGGATTATATTTTGTGAAGTGCTTTTTCTGTATCAATTAATATGATTAAAGGATTTTTCTTCTTTAGCCTTTGATATGGTGGGTTACATTGACTTTTTTTTTTTTTTTTTTTTTTGAGACAGAGTCTCACTGTGTTGCCCTGGCTAGAGTGAGTGCCGTGGCGTCAGCCTAGCTCACAGCAACCTCAAACTCCTGGGCTCAAGCAATCCTCCTGCCTCAGCCTCCCGAGTAGCTGGGACTACAGGCACGTGCCACCATGCCCAGCTAATTTTTTCTGTATGTATTACTTGGCCAATTAATTTCTTCCTATTTATAGTAGAGACGGGGTCTCGCTCTTGCTCAGGCTGGTTTCGAACTCCTGACCTCGAGCAATCCGCCCGCCTCGGCCTCCCAGAGTGCTAAGATTACAGGCCTGAGCCACCGCGCCCGGCCTTACATTGACTTTTGAATATTGTATCAGCCTTAGCATACCTGCAGTAAATCCCCCTTGGTCATGATATATAATTCTTTTTATACATTGGTGGATTTGATTTACTAATATTTTGTTGACGATTCAATTATCTCCTAAAAAGACTTAAATAATAGCTAAAAAATTCTGTATTTGCCAATGTACTGCAAATGTTTCTGGCACTCTTCATGCCTTTGGTCACATCCATATTTCCATGTGGTGTCATTTTCCTTCTGCTTTCAGCCCTTCTCTTAATATTCTTATAGTGCTGGTCTAGTAGTGGCATTCTTCCAGATTTTAAAAAATATCTGAAAACACTTTATTTTACCTTCGTTTTATATACATATACAATCTATGTGTTCATATATATATATATGTATATATATATATATATATGCTGGGTATAAAATTCTAATTTGGCAGTTTTTTCTTTTAGTTCTTTAAAGGTTTTTCTCCATTGTCTTCTTGTTTGCATTGTTTCTGATGAGAAATTTGCTATTGCTTTATATGTAACGTGTTCTTTTTTTCTAAATACTTTTAAGATTTTTCATTTGTCACTAGTTTTGAACACTATGACTATGGTATGTATTGATGTAATTTTCTTCATGTTTTACATGTTGGGATTCATGGAGCTTCTTATATTTGTGACTTTATAGTTTTCATCAAATTTGGGAACATTTCAGTCATTATTTGTTTTGTGAACAAGCCATATTTGCAAAGCAATGCCCCAAAGCAGAAGGAATTGAGAAACCAAAGAATGAGGTGTGTAAATTCACCTTGTCAGTAAAAGGTGATTTATTAGGGAATTTATGAATAGGAACGTGGTCTTGGGTGGCAGCAAGACAGGTAGATTTTTATACCAGACCCAGGGCTTATATACAATAGGAAAGGGGTATATCTATTCCAGAAAGAATGTATAGGACATTTCGAGTTAACCCTTCAGGGAGAAGGAAAGGATGCTATGTGCATCATAGCCTATAATTTGCTTAAGGACAGGATTTATGGTAAATATGTGTTTATGATAATATGCAGGTTGTCTTGGTCTACACAAGGAATAGTAAATAAAGTAGAAATCTTGGAGGCATTCCTGGGATTGGGTTGTATCAGAAGTTAACATGAGGGATTAGCATCCAAGATGACATTAGCCTCCACATTATTTCTTCAAATAGTTTTTGTGTCTCCATCTCTCCTACCTTTTGGGGACTCCAGGCACATATATTTCGGCTGCTTGAAGTGGTCTCACAGCTCACTGATGCTCTTTTCATTTCTTTAAATTCTTTTCTCCCCCATGTTTTGTCTTGGATAGTTTATATTGATTTGTCTTCAAGTTCACTAATCTTCTGCAATATCTACTTTGCCATTAATCCCAGCCATGTAATTTTCATGATAGACTTTGTAGTTTTTATCTCTAGAAGTTTGATAACAATCTTTTAAAAATATTATTATCTTTTATGTATTTACTTATCTTTTTGGACATATTACATTTATAATGATTTTTTTAATTTTTATTGTTAATTCTAACAACTGAGCTAGTTCTGGGATAGTTTATCTTGACTGATCATTCTCCTCATGATGGGTCAGTTTTCCTGTTTTTTTGTATGCCTGGTAATCTTTGATTGGATGCCAGACATTGTCAATTTCACCATATTGAGTGCTGGATATTTTTATATTTCTACTAATATTTTTGAGTTTTGTTCTGTGATGCAGTTAAGTTTATTGAAAACAGTCCTCTGTTAACATACCTGCCCTTTGTTCATAAGCTCTTTATGTCACTAATTACTCTCAGCTCCTCCATACTAGGCCACTGTGCATCTTCCAGAGGGTGGCTTTTCTTGATTATTTAGAATCCCTCACTTCTGGTAAGAACATTCTCAGGTTTTTACCAGCAGATCTTTCTTTTTCTTCCCTGAGTTTTCTCCTCTTGAAACCCTACAACTACTGGCCAACAGGGGGATAAAAGGCTCCTTCATAGGTCATTTATTCTTTCAGAATTTCACCTTTGTTTTTAGGAATCATCTTTCTTCCATCCCACATAGACTGCACATATTTCTTTTTCTTTTTCCTCCCTCCCTCCCTCTCTTTCTTTCTTTCTTTTCTTTTTTTAACAAGGTCTTGCTCTGTTGACCAGGCTAGAGTGCAGTGGTGTCATTATAGCTCACAGCAACCTCAAACTCCTGGACTTCAGTGATCCTCCCACCTCAGCCTCCCGAGTAGCTGGAACTACAGACACGCACCACACAAAATTAGCCAAGTATGGACCTGGCTAATTTTTCTATTTTTTGTAGAGATGGGGTCTCACTCTTGCCCAGGCTGGTCTCGAACTCCTGGCCTCAAGTGAACCTCCAGTCTTGGCTTCCCGAAGTGCTAGGATTACACCGCGCCAAGCCTCTTCATTCTTTTAAAACTTTTATTATGGAAAATTTAAAGCATGCAAAGAATGGAGTAGTACAGTGAATCCCCACATACTGGCCAGCGATCATCAACTTGTGAAACTGAGTTTTTCTAGTGCTTCTGATTTGCAAACATTGGAGACTTGTTCTCAAGTCCCATCAGAAATCATGCAGGAAGGAATGCACAACCCTTTTTGTCTTGTTGAGTGTATATAAGGGACTCTATCTCTTTGAGGTGGTTTATTATCCAGCTGAAGATGAATACAATATGAAAACTAAGAGTCCCCAGTGATTTCCAGGGGTTACCACAAACAACTCAAATATTCTCTTACTTTGTGTTTTATGCATAGTTCATAATCCTTAAGTGCAGCCTGTAGCTTTCACTCTGTGCTTTGTTTGCAGTCTCTGGTTGATTTGGGCCATATCTCATCTTTTATCTAGATTTGTACTCCTTGAAGGCAGCTTCTAAGTTTTCTTCTTTTTTTTTTTCCTGTATATATACATATATACATGTGTGTGCATATATGTACATGCACACACACCTAGAGTGCTCTTCAAGTATCAACTATGCTGAATGAAAAACCAAATGAGCGGAATGTTGTGAGAGGCACCTGAAAGAATTCTGGCATGACCACTTTTCTAGTTGGTGTGGCTTTTTTTTTTTTTTTTTTTTTTTGAGACAGAGTCTCACTTTGTTGCCCAGGCTAGAGTGAGTGCCGTGGCGTCAGCCTAGCTCACAGCAACCTCAAACTCCTGGGCTCGAGTGATCCTTCTGCCTCAGCCTCCCGGGTAGCTGGGACTACAGGCATGCGCCACCATGCCCGGCTAATTTTTTTTTTATATATATATCAGTTGGCCAATTAATTTCTTTGTATTTATAGTAGAGACGGGGTCTCACTCTTGCTCAGGCTGGTTTTGAACTCCTGACCTTGAGCAATCCGCCCGCCTCGGCCTCCCAAGAGCTAGGATTACAGGCGTGAGCCACAGCGCCCGGCCTGGTGTGGCTTTTTAAAGGTTGCTAAAACTCCCTGAGATTCAGTATCATCATATGTAAATTGAATAACAATTCAATTCAAGATGATTGTTAGGATTAGAAATAATGCCAGTTGAGTGTTTGTCACGGTGCCTGATGCACAGCAGTAACCGAACCAGTGTTAGCTGTTATGAGTATTCCAGATACAGCACTGCTGTGAAACGGGACGCAAAGAGTTTTATCCCCAGTTTGGCTGACTAAACAGGCACCAGAGAGACTAAAATACTGACTGAAGCACATAAAGAGCCAGTGACAGATCTATATCCAAACTCATAAATGCCACTTCCTGAACTCAGAGGCTTCTGTACACATACCAAAAGTTAATTTCTGCTTATATCTTTATAGGTGAATTCTATTTTACAACAGAAGCAAGACATTCCCAGCAGCTAATTTCAAGGGGATTTACTAAATTTATGATTCCAGGCATCTAGCTTCAGGCTTTGTGCCTGAAACCATGTCCTTACGTCTACAATAACACTGGAAATGAACCTATCAGACCAGTGCATTTCTGTTGGGGTGTTTTGCCAAGCTTATTTGTAGACAGGCTGGTTCTCAGAGTCACACACTGTTAGTGGCCAGTTTGTAAACAGATGGAGAGAAGTGCTTCAAGGATTCACACAGAGAAAGGAGTGTCAGGAGCCCTCCCTCCTCTGTCTCTCTGTCTCTCTCTCACACACCTACTCCTTTTGATCTTGTTCTATGTTCCGGTGAGCTATGCACACCTCTGTGTATTCCTTCCCAAGTGGAGAAATGGTCTTTCTCAGCTGATTTCCCCCATATTTTACTGTCTTATCAAAATGTGTCATGGTTTATGATCTGTGGACATCTGGAGGATATGAGTTCTGCCTACAAGATAAAAGCAACTTCAAGTTAAAATGATGAAGATTACGTAGAATAAGTTTCCCTTTCTGTCCTAAATGAGATCAGGGAGAAAAGGACTATTTGAAGGGCATCTGGAAAGATACACCTGTAACCATGGCCTGCTGGTGTGAGATCCCTTCGCACTCTGGATTCACAATGTTATATTCTCCTTTTAGGAGGGACCACCATCAGCAAGTTAAATCAAATTATGATGAATTACCTAGGAAAGGGCAAAAAACAAAGGCCATTGAAAATCCTTTTCTTCCTTAAAAAGAAACAATAAGAGAGAGAACTCTCATCTTTTTCAAAACCCCATGCCTTCATTAATAATGCACAATGGCTTGTGTCTTATATGCAGTAGGCACTTGATAAATTATAATATCATTTTTTATGCTGAATATACAGATAGGTATTAGCTGAGAATCTACTATGTGGCCTAACTTTGTCAGTGGCCAAGTGGGCTACTAAAGAGGCATAACTCAAAATTCCTGGCCTTTATTGAACTTGCAGTCTAGATAGGGGCATAGCAATTCTGAGAAATGTTTGGCCATTATTTCCTTGAATATTTTGGCTGCCCCATTTTATTTTTGTCCTTTTGATATTCTAGTTGCACTTATGTTAAATCTTTTGATAAGATGCCACAGGTTCCTGAAGCTCTGTTAATTTTTTCAATCTTTTTTTTTTCTCTGCTCTTCAGATTAGATAATCTATCTATTAATCAATCTTCAAGTTCACTGACTCTTTTTTCTTTTTTTGAGACAGAGTCTCACTTTGTCGCCCAGGCTAGAGTGCAGTGACATCATCATAGCTCACTGCAACCTCTAACTCCTGGGCTCAAGCGATCCTCCTGCCTCAGCCTCCTGAATAGCCAGGACTATAGGTGCGTGCCACCATGACCAGGTAATTTTTCTATTTTTCTTTTAGTAAAGACGGGGTCTGCCTCTTGCTCAGTGTGGTCTCCAACTACTGAGTTCAAGCGACCTTCCTGCCTTGGCCTCCGGAGTGCTAGTGTAGTAGAGTAGTCGTGCCTTCTCCCGCAGATATGTATTATAACAGGCACGAGCCACCACCCCCAGCCAACTGACTCTTTCTTCTGTCATCTTAATTCTGCTGTTAAGCTTATCCAGTAATTAAAAAATTTCAGACATGTATTTTTCAGTTCCAGAATTTCTATTTAGTTCTTTTTTATAGTGTCTTTTTACCTGCTAACACGTCCTATTTTTTCATTCATTACCAAGCCTGTTTTCCTTTATGTCCTTGAACTTAGTTATAATAATTGTTTTATAACCTTTGTCTACTAATTCCAATATATAAATCATTTTAGGATTGATCTTATGTTTTCTTGATATGGGCAATGGTTTTTGATTCTTTGTTGAATAATTCTGAACTGTATCCTGGACATTGTGATTATGTTGTAGAGATTCTGAATTCTACTATGTCCTCTGAATTTTTCTTTTTTTTAATAGTAAGCAGTTAACTTGGCAGAATTCAGACTGTTAACTTTGTCTTCCCTGCAGTGAATGGTAGTTCACATTTCTGCTCACTTCTTTTTTTTTTTTTTTTTTTTTTGAGACAGAGTCTCGCTTGTTGCCCAGGCTAGAGTGAGTGCCGTGGCATCAGCCTGGCTCACAGCAACCTCAATCTCCTGGGCTCAAGCAATCCTTCTGCCTCAGCCTCTCAAGTAGCTGGGACTACAGGCATGTGCCATCATGCCCGGCTAATTTTTTCTATATATATTAGTTGACCAATTAATTTCTTTCTATTTATAGTAGAGACATGGTCTCGCTGTTGCTCAGGCTGGTTTCGAACTCCTGAGCTCAAACAATCCGCCCGCCTCGGCCTCCCAGAGAGCTAGGATTACAGGCGTGAGCCACCGCGCCCGGCCTCTGCTCACTTCTTTTGTCTTAGCTGGGCTGCTTGAAGTCCGACTCACACACATGTGGTTCTGGTGTCAGCCAGACATTTGGTCAGAATTTATACGTAACAATTTGGAGCTCCTCCTTTCTGGCTCTCTCCTTTTCAGGATCACCCATCCCCTTATTTCCCTCCCCAGAAGCTGCATTTCCATCACACTCTATCCTCTGTTTCTTCAAGCCAGTAAAACCAAAAACTTTGGTTTTCTTTTTGACTTTTAGGTGCTCTGCATAGTGCAGGTTGGGGCCTTCTCTCAGGATAACAGCCATCAGAAGTGGGAAACTCACACAGTGCCTTTTCCTTCTTCCAAATGTCAACTCCCCTCCAGTATCTGCCTGCTTCTGGGTGCTCTCTCAAGTCTTCAGATAGCTGTTTTTGTGTTTTGTCCAGAGGTCATGGTTGTCATTTGTGAGATGTTGTCTGATAGGAGCTGCATGGCTGTAACTGGGAGCAGAACCTGGACAGGGGTCTCAGTCCCTTTGTGCTGCTATAACAAAATATCATAGACTAAGTGGCTTATAAATAACAAACATTTATTTCTCACAGGTTTGGAGGCTGGGAAGTCCAAGGTCAAGATACCGGCATATTTGGTGTCTGGTGAAGGCCTGCTTTCTCATAGATGGTTCCTTCTCACTGTGTCCTCACGTGGTGGAATGGGGCAAGGCAGTTCTCTGGGGCATCTTTTATGAGGACACTGGTCCCATTCATGAAGACCTCACCTTCATGACCTAACCACCTCCCAAAGGCCTCTTAATATCATCACACTGGGGATTAGGTTTTCAACATACGTATTTTAGGGGGACACAAACATTCAGACCATGGCAATAGGTATGTAGGACTGAAAAAATAGGGACAAATAAGCAAGTTACTATGAAAGAAAGACTCAAACAAAAGCATTAGAAGAGAAAAGAGTTTTATTTGTAGAAAGGTTTGCAGTGGAGTCCAGGATTTAGAAAGACAGGCTCAGTCGGGCGCGGTGGCTCACGCCTGTAATCCTAGCTCTCTGGGAGGCCGAGGCGGGAGGATTGCTCGAGGTCAGGAGTTTGAAACCAGCCTGAGCAAGAGCAAGACCTCGTTTCTACTATAAATAGAAAGAAATTATTTGACCAACTAACATATATAGAAAAAATTAGCTGGGCATGGTGGCGCATGCCTGTAGTCCCAGCTACTCGGGAGGCTGAGGCAGGAGGATCGCTTGAGCCCAGGAGTTTGAGGTTGCTGTGAGCTAGGCTGATGCCACAGCACTCACTCTAGCCTGGGGAACAAAGTGAGACTCTGTCTCAAAAAAAAAAGAAAGATAGCCTTGTCTAATAAAAAAATGCAACATGTATTTAAAGGAAGACAATTACCAAATTGCTGAGTTTTACTGTCAGTCTTTTTATGGTGGAAAAACAGTAATTTTCTTGTATGATTTTAATATTTATAAACGTTGAGACATATCTTCAGGCATTAGCATTGCAAAGGTTAGGGATAGAAATGTTTTGTTAGGGGGATAGTCAGTAGCCTACAGGAACAGCTCAAGGCTTCCTATTTTGGGGACTAGAATTTTTTTTTTTTTTTTTTTTTCTGAGACAGAGTCTCACTTTGTTGCCCAGGCTAGAGTGAGTGCCGTGGCGTCAGCCTAGCCCACAGCAACCTCAATCTCCTGGGCTCAAGCGATCCTCCTGCCTCAGCCTCCCAAGTAGCTGGGACTAGCAGCAGCGCCACCATGCCCAGCTGATTTTTTCTATATATCTAGTTTGGCCAATTAAATTTTTTTTTCTATTTTATAGTAAGAGATGGGGGTCTCTCTCTTGCTCAGGCTGGTTTTTGAATCCTGACTCGATGCAATCCACCCGCCTCGGCCTCCCAGAGTGCTAGGATTACAGGCATGAGCCACCACGCCCGGCCTGGGGACTAGAATTATACAGAGTGATCCTGGTTTTGTTTTGTGTCTGGGTGCAAAGTGGTGTCCTCCCTCACCCCCACCCCCAACATGGGATGTGGCCCAGCCGGGCGTTAGTTGTGTTTTCACAGTTTCTCTGTGGTCAAGTCCCTCTCTAACATGCAGATTTGGCCTTTTAAATTGTTTTGAGATTTTCTGATTCAATATAACTCATTTGAGAGCTTGGTTATTTAGCTGGTTTTATTAATATAGTTTATAAGAGATGTTAACACAAAAATACATCCTTGTTTCAGATTAATAAAACCAGAGCCTTCTGGCTTGAGAGTTAACTTGTAAATCTTCTACACTTATATTAATCATTTACTTTCATGTGTCAGGATTATTTTATGGCCCTTATTATTAATAGCTCATCTACTGAGCTAAGTAACAAGAACCCCTCAGTTTGCTTCTATGAGGTTTTGTCTATAGTACCTATAAGGATATCCTCTTTATCTGCGAATCCCCCAAATTTGTCAACTTCCTGACTTGCTAGGAAATTCTTTGGTATCTATAAAGCTGATATCCTATAAGCTATACAGGAGTTTTAGGACAGTTTTCTGGGAGTGGTGCACCCAATTGGCTCATACTGACTGTTAAATTTGCAGGAATTTTGCAAGCTGCTTGTTCAACATGGCCCTTATTAGAAATTAAACTTTATAATGTACAATTAAATAAATTATGTTTAAAACAGTGGTGGTAAATACTCAAAACTCATCTCTTACTAATATTATGCAACATTTCACTTTTATCTATGCTCTTAAGGTTATTTGCATCTATTGTATCTGTATGGTGGAAATGCTTCATAATGGCATGCTATTGTGTGTCTCTTCCCGACTCCATGTTCAGTGGCACCATGTTGAAGTTGGCCACAAAAGGAGTATTTATACCACAGAAATCTGCAAATGCTACAAAGCAATGCTTTTTTTCTCCCCCACCCCCTCTTTGGAAAGCTGGTTGTTAAAAAGTTACCAGCACATCACTGTTTGTAGGCATTTCCTTCCTGACCTGTAAAGCAGAGTCCTTGTTCCTTAGTAGTGTAGTGGCTTGTCACATCTAATTAAATGAGGTTTATATCTTAGTTATTGTTGCAAATTTGATTTTTCCAGTTCAATCTTACAGGAAGGAAGATAGATTTTTATTGAGCATAAGTAAATAACTACATGATTGTGCAAAGTAAAAGAACTTAGTTAAAGCACTTTTGAATAATATTTAACCATTGTTGCCATTTTTTAGGTTGTTTGGAGATAAAGTCTATTGATATATTCTACAGAATCACTATTTTAAAGTTTTGCCTTCAATTTCCTAGTTTAAAATATATACTAAAAATTTTCATGAAAGGTTTTTCCCCTGATTCTGAGGAGGGATGTTGGAATAATATACCACTTACACAGTGTTTCATTCTCATTTGTACACGTCTGTCCTGTTAAATTGATGGTTAGAGATAAAGAAGTAAGCAAAGGGTTTTTCCTCATATACTTACTAAAAATGGAACTGTAACCACAATTAAATCAGTTAATTTAATCCCAGGAAATTAATTTTTATTTTGCTGATCTTGGGCTAAGCAGTCTGTTTTCATGAAGTTGTATCTTTCAGTGCTAGGAGTCCTGGGTGTCCTAAGCCCCTAACACAGACTGACAGGGTCAGTGGTGATGGTGTCAGCTGCCACTGGAAAGCGCGCTGTGTCTGTCCACTGTGATGTCAGTAGTTAGGAGTACCTGCTGCAGTTTTGGTTGTATCTCTTTTTGAGGTTTCTTCAAAAAGTTTCAACTTTATTTCTGAGTTTACAGCAGAGGCCTTTAGGCAAGTATGAGGGAAAAGCAGATACCATGTGTTGTTGGTAAGACTGAAACTTGGGCTATTTTTATTATAACCAACAATATCAGAATGGAGGAGAGTGAGCCATCTACTCAATTTATAAGAATTTAGTCAATGATTTCCCTGCAGAGTGATGGCAGTGACCCTAAGCTTAAAATCTTTTTTTTTTTTTTTTTTTTTGAGACAGAGTCTTGCTTTGTTGCCCAGGCTAGAGTGAGTGCCCTGGCGTCAGCCTAGCTCACAGCAACCTCAATCTCCTGGGCTCAAGCGATCCTCCTGCCTCAGCCTCCCGAGTAGCTGGGACTACAGGCATGCGCCACCATGCCCACTAATTTTTTCTATATATATTAGTTGGCCAATTAATTTCTTTCTATTTTTAGTAGAGACGGGGTCTCGCTCAGGCTGGTTTTGAACTCTGGACCTCGAGCAATCCGCCTGTCTCAGCCTCCCAGAGTGCTAGGATTACAGGCGTGAGCCACTGCGCCCGGCCAAATCTTAAAATCTTATTGTATTTGCCATCAGTTGACAAGGGTATTTTAAGCCTAGAAGCAAAATCTTTCTCTTTATTTTTTTTTTTTAAAGAAATCTATTTGTTGAAGTTTACTTGGCTAGTCTTTGTATCAAACTTGATATGGTAGGTAATAAAGAGGTCATTAGGTGAGTAACTAATTTGTGTAATGGACAAATTTGTGGATATTTTAAATTTGCAGAACATGAAGCAAGTTTGTAATCTATTATTTGGCTTTTTTTTGTGTGTGTGTGAGACAGAGTCTCGCTTTGTTGCCCAGGCTAGAGTGAGTGCGGTGGCGTCAGCCTAGCTCACAGCAACCTCAAACTCCTGGACTCAAGCAATCCTGCTGCCTCAGCCTCCCGAGTAGCTGGGACTACAGGCATGCGCCACCATGCCCACTAATTTTTTCTATATATATTAGTTGGCCAATTAATTTCTTTCTATTTATAGTAGAAACGAGGTCTTGCTCTTGCTCAGGCTGGTTTCCAACTCCTGACCTCGAGCAATCCGCCCTCCTCAGCCTCCCAGAGAGCTAGAATTACAGGCGTGAGCCACCGGGCCCCGCCCATCATTTGGCTTTAAAGTTGTTCTTAGTAACTAAAAAAGGTCAGGATAACCTATCTGGGCCTCTAAACATTGGGTGTTGGGTGTGTGTGTGTTTGTGTATGTGTGTTTATGAACATACTCTGGGGGTAGGGTAGGGAGAACTGGGATGCTTCTTTAAATATAGTTTCAGTCAACCCTGAGGGCTCAAGGAAGAAGTGTGATTACTTTTAGCAAAAATGATGAACAGTAAACCCCTGGGAGTGGCAGAAAGGGGAGCGAGGGCTTCCAGTGCAGAACAAAGCACAAAGGTGAGAGACTTCTTTTTCAGCCCGTGCTACAGACTGTCCTGTGCACAGAAACTGCTTTAAGAGTTGCACACACAGAGTCCTTTTCTAGTTTGCCAATGTTTCCCTTCTTCACATCTTAATTCTGATGGACTTTAGGTTGTTCTAATTGTTAATATTTCAAATTTATTTTAATGGGAAATATTAGTGGTTTTAAAATCTTTGAAATAAAGATTTGCCACAATTTAAATGAAATTCATTGTGCAAAGATCTGGATTGATAGCACAAATTAATAATTGTTCAATTTTTTTTCAAAACACCATAGTTTGGTTCCAATGTCCAACTTTTAAAATAAGATTTATCACATAATTCTTTTAATTTACATTTTTAGTTTTAAAAATTAATTTATAGACTACACCATCATTCTATAAAGCTTGAAAAGTAGGATTAGGAATAGATTACTCATATTCCCATCACTGTAATATAACTATTATCATTTGTGGGAAATTCTCTTCCAAAATTTTATCATATGTACATTTATGTCATTTTAAAATTTTAATCATAGTGCACATACAATATTGGTTATGACTTTTTCCTCTTAACCGTGAGTCTAAGCATTTTTCATGCTGCCATAATCTTTGTACCCTATTTTCATCATTTGCTTAATACGGAATTCCTTTAAATAGGAAGCCCTCTTAGTGCCTTTCAAATATGGTACTGTTTACAAAAAACAAAATGCACACAAGTTCTCAGGAACACAGCTATTGTGTTAAGTGGTATAGACCCACAAAGAGGTTGAAAAGAAGCCAGATTATCCCTTTGTTAGCAGGGAGTAGTGATGTGTAAGCAAAGGAGCCTTATCTTTTTTTCCAGGAAAGCAATCAGCTCCTTATTTAGTTCCTCAGCCAGGTTTCCAGAGGAGTTACAAGGTGTGTCACAAGTGATTTGGTGCTGTCACAGTAAAAACACTTGAATTTTCTCTGTGAGCTAGAAACTGAGGGGAAAAAAAAAATAAAAAAGAAGAGAATTTGATTATAAAAAATTAAAAAAAATTAAAACTACTGGAATTTGAGGATGATTTGCTTTTATCATATATTGTAGATAATTGGGGTCACCCTCATGCAATGGCACTGCTGTGTGCTTTTAGGGGCGCAGTAACACAGGCAGGACTGAAGCTGTAGATGTGGGTTGGAGGTGGGAGAATAGGGAAGGGGAGAGTACAATTCTTTTCTCCTCTCACACACCTGGAGGAGACTCAATAATTTCTTCTCCAATCTGCAAAGGACAGACCAGAGTCCCTTCATTAACACTGCCCTGTGCTTATTATCGCTGCCACAGAACCAATAGGCTGTGTGAATTTGCTGCAGGACTGCAGCATTTTAACAGAGAATAAACTTGAATGTATCGATCCGACGAAAAAGGACAATGTAAGATCAGATGTGGTTCTCCACATTAACTGCAAAATCAGTAATAATGTCTTTCATTCTTTTAGTCTTAAAAGCCACCAGGGTGGATTTTTGAGTATCTTATCACAGATGTCAGGTCAAAAGCTGTGGTAATGTCATTTCTGAGTGCTCCATCAGCAGTGCTGGCATTTCACAGCCCTTATTGATAAAATTGACTAAGAGGATCTTGAAAAAAGTAGATCTCAGATCATTTTCATACAGGATTTAAAAAGTCACTGAACCTCTCAAAATACTATATTTAGTCCAAGTGATTAGAGTGAGCTAACTCCACTCATGGCTTCCTCCGCACGCCAAGTCCTCCCAGCTACCCGTGTCCTTCTCACGCTCTCAGACCGCGAAGCCCAGAGAGTGTGTGTCCGGGAGAGCAGTGCCACCACGCTCGGCCTCCCTGCGGCCTGCACCTTGGAAACAGGAGGGCAGGACGCCAGAGCACACCCAAAGTAGTGACTGATTTGTCACGCCTGTTGCCTGGCTGTCCCTAGGCTTGACTCCACATTCCTGACAAACCTTTGCTTGTGGCGGAAGCCATGTGGAAACCAGCTTGATGGGACTAAACGCTCGTTTCTGTAGTTTAACTCCTGTGGTTCCTTTGGAGTTTGTTTTGAAGCCACTTTATCTTAGAGGGCTCTTAGGGATTCTGTCCTGATCAAAATTCTGGTTTCTGTGACTGAATGACAGGTGGCCCAGGCCAGGGCCTAGTAAAGGGTATTTCTGAGCCCTGAGGTGCCCACAGGATTGGGTCTGAACTGGACTCACGCCCAGCGCCCTCTGGCTCTTTATCACACATGGATTGTCCCATGAACCCCTTTTAGAATTTTTGGAGGATGTTTTGGAATTGGCTTAATTTCCTCTGCCCTCCCTGCCTACCTCCACTTTCCCCTGTTCAGGGGCCCCATCTCAACCCCCTACTGTTCTTCAACTGTGTTTGGGGTGCAGGACGCACATGTGCACGTGCACATACCCCTCTCTACCAGTCCGTGTTTAGAGGCCTCTTGGGCCTGCCAAATGGTGAGAGTAGCTCACCCAGATTTTGGCTGGGTGATAAAACAGAAATCTAATAAAACAGAAAATCTAATGTGAGGCTCAGGAGCCTCACATAAGAACTTTAGACTAACTCACGCAGTCCTCATGGGCCCAGTTCTGACCCCCAACCTCCTTCCCTCCCACGCCGAGCTGTTGCCCTTCCTATGGCAGAAGGGGAGAGTCCCAGGATGTGCCTTGTACATGCCTTGAGTTTATCAGTCACTCTGACTTTTTCCTACAAGATCAATGTAAGGGTCCTGTATCCTCAATTAAAACCTGACTCTAGAAATGGCTGCTCCCTGGAAGGCTGTGTCACGTGGAACCTCTTAGCCTAATATCCGGAGCTCCAGGAGGGAAGAATTTCAATTCAGATAGAATTATGTATACACCATTTCTTTGGAGCCTTCAGCCCTCCCAGATCCCAACATCATGACTTCAGTTTCAACACAGTTGCTCTTAGTCCTCATTTCACTGCTTTGGTGCTGCCTGTTGTTGAAGCAGTGGAAGCTGGAGATGCAGTTGCTCTCTGGTTAGGTGTGGCTCTCAGCACTACAGGCATTTGTGCTTGGGGGTATATGCACGGAAGAGAAATGGACAGGCGTGACTTCGAAGGACCTCTTGAATCAAACATTACCCTAAAAACCTTTGTGCTGTTGAGGCTAAAACCTGAGCTTTGATGTCTGAAAGTTTCCAAGAAACAGTAAATAGGGGAGTTTCATATTCTTTGTTGTTTCCCTTAAAATGAGAACAAACTAATATATAAATGAGAAAATGTACTTTCTTTACAACAAGTAATGCACTAAAAACATGCAGCCTATAACTTGTATTTGCTGGTTAGAAAAGGGGTCAAAGAAGTAAGATGGGCCGGGCGCGGTGGCTCACGCCTGTAATCCTAGCACTCTGGGAGGCCGAGGCGGGAGGATTGCTTGAGGTCAGGAGTTCGAAACCAGCCTGAGCAAGAGTGAGACCCCGTCTCTACTATAAATAGAAAGAAATTAATTGGCCAACTAATATATATAGAAAAAATTAGCCGGGCATGGTGGCGCATGCCTGTAGTCCCAGCTACTCAGGAGGCTGAAGCAGAAGGATCGCTTGAGCCCAGGAGTTTGAGGTTGCTGTGAGCTAGGCTGATGCCATAGCACTCACTCTAGCCTGGGCAACAAAGCGAGACTCTGTCTCAAAAAAAAAAAAAAAAAAAAAAGTAAGATGGCTGAAATTTACATAAGTAATATTTCATAGTTTTAGAATTTTTAAAGTATGTGAAATAGGAAGAAGAAAGCTTTTACTCAGAATCCTAGGAAATCACCACCTCCTGAATTGTTGAGGAGTCTTTTCTTTATATTTTTATTAGATTTCTGTTTTATCTCCCAGGTTAATATTATATTTAGATATCACATAGCCAAAAATTGAAACATTTATCTCTGGGTAAAAAACATCTAGAAAAATGTATTCGCTGTATCTAATATTGAAATGGAAAAAAAAGATTTAATGTAAAGAAAAAAACCTTTATATGAACACTGAAGTAGAAATCTAATGTAAAAAAATTTTTATATTAACTGAGTAACATCCTCATTGCGAGAAGTACTATATTAAATATAAACTCATTATGTTGAAAAAAAAACCTGACTGTAAAGTTTTTCGGTGGTGAAAGAAACACAGAGAGAGAGAGAGAGAGAGAGAGAGAGAGAGAGAGAGAGAGAGAGAGAGAGACAGAGGCCAAACAACGTGGCTTTATTATGCACTCCTGGATGAGGTTCTGGGCTCCCAAGAGAGGGGGGGCTGAGAAGTCACACCCGTTTGGAGGGTGTGAGGCCTTTTATACTGTTTGGGCCAGGCTGAGACTTTTGGCTGGAAGAGCTAGGTTTTTTCCACTGTGGTCTTTGTCAGTTCTTGAGAAACGGGAGGGGCTGGTGGTGCCTGCAGATTCCAGGGGGAGGGGCTGGTGGTGCCTGGCAGTCATTTTTTTGGTGGGTATGGTCAGTGAGCCTGTTCTCTTTTTTTTTTTTTTCTCTAGGGAGGGGAGAGGGGCCTGCCACCAGCCTTACACTGACTTGTTTCCTTTCTGGAAAAAGAAAAGACTTTTGTTTATCAAATATTTATAGGCCCACTAGGTGTCAGGCCAGCTAGGTATCCCCTAGGCTAGGGATACAAAGGTGAGTCCAGATAGACAGGAGCTCTCCCTGATGGATAGTCTAGCTGGGTATAGATGCTAATGAAGTCATCGTTCTGTATGCAACATTACAGCAGTGGTGTTACAAAAGAAGCAGATGCAGCTCTGAGAGCTTAACAGAGAGGTATTTAGTGCTCTGAGGGGTCCTCCCTGAGGAAGTGATACTGAGCTAGATCCCAGGAGAAGAGCATTTGCATACTGGAGAGGAGGGGCTGGAGGGGTTGGGAGCAGCATTCCATGTGCAGATTCTCTGGGCAAAAAAGGAGTAGAGGCCGGGCGTGGTGGCTCACGCCTGTAATCCTAGCACTTTGGGAGGCCGAGGCGGGTGGATTGCTCAAGGTCAGGAGTTCGAAACCAGCCTGAGCGAGACCCTGTCTCTACCAAAAATAGAAATAAATTAATTGACCAACTAAAAATATATATACAAAAAAAAAAAAAATTAGCC